>CM042834.1:39412590-39430090 GCA_023653725.1 Bungarus multicinctus | reverse complement strand
GAAATATTTAGGCGACGTTTCGATGAAGTCTCATTCATCATCTTCAGGCTTCTGTCTTCGGCCTTGTGCTTCTCAGAGTGATGTGAGCTTGCAGCTGCTTCTTCCTTTTAACTACTAGTGGGGGTGTGACTTGATTGGGTGGGGGCTTGGCTGTGTTCTGATTGGGTGGGGGTGTGTTCTCATTGGTTGGGGGTTTGGCTGTGTTCTGATTGGTTGGGGGGTTGGCTGTGTTCTGATTGGCTGGGGGTGTGTTCTGTTCTGGTGGGGGTTTGGTTGTACTCCGGTTAGTCTCAGTTGCTGGGGGATTTGAGCTGGTGAGCTGTGATCCTATTGTTTGGCTTCGCGTTCGTGGTCGTGTCACATCTTCATGGTGGGCATCAGTTCCCTTCATGTATGGGTTGGGGGGGTTTGAAGCAGGTAGTGATGCAGCTGTGGTACGGCTTCTGGTCCGTGGTCGTGTTTCATCTTCTGTGTGGGTGTGAGTCTGCTTTCTGCGTGGAAGTGTGGTGGTAGTTTCTTGTGTGGCCTTCGTGGGTGTGGGTCTGGTGTCCTTTATGTTAGGTACTCTTTTGTTAATGAGGGCGGGTTTCCAAATGGCTGGTAGGCGGGAGGTGTCATCTCGTTTATTCATGCTGTGTGGGCGTTTTTCTATCTCTATGGCTTCTCTGATTATTCTGTTGTTGAAGTGTTCAGTTTTGGCGATAGTTCTGGTATTTTTAAAGTCAATCTTGTGTCCTGTGGCTTTGAGGTGTTGGACCAGGGAAGAGGTCGGTTCTTCTTTTTTGATTGAGTTCTTATGTTCTTCAATGCGTGCACTTATCCTTCTGTTAGTTTGTCCAATGTATGTGGTGGGGCAGGAGGTGCACGGGATTTCGTATACTCCTTGGTTTTCTAACTCAATTTTGTCTTTAGGGTTTCTTAGGATGGTGGATATTTTTCCGTTTGTGCAGAATGCTGTTTTAATGTTGTGTTTTTGGAGGATCTTGCTGATTTTGTCTGTAGTGCCTTTTATATATGGGAGGAGGGCTTTGCCATTTTCTTGTTCTCTGTCTTGGATTTTGGTTGGGGTTTCTTTTTGGATTAGGTGAGTAATATTTCTTCTTTGGAATCCATTTGCTGTTAGTACGTTAGTGAGAGTGTGTAGTTCGGTTTTTAGGTGTTGTTCATCGGCTAAGCATTTTGTTCTGGAGATGAGTGTCTCAGCTACGGAATTGATCTGTGCTGGGTGGTGGTGTGAGAGTGCGTGTAGATAGCGGTTTGTATGTGTTTTCTTCTGGTAGATGGTGTGTCCTAGGGAGCCATTGGATTTTTTGTATACTAAGACATCTAGGAACTGATGCCCACCATGAAGATGTGACACGACCACGAACGCGAAGCCAAACAATAGGATCACAGCTCACCAGCTCAAATCCCCCAGCAACTGAGACTAACCGGAGTACAACCAAACCCCCACCAGAACAGAACACACCCCCAGCCAATCAGAACACAGCCAACCCCCCAACCAATCAGAACACAGCCAAACCCCCAACCAATGAGAACACACCCCCACCCAATCAGAACACAGCCAAGCCCCCACCCAATCAAGTCACACCCCCACTAGTAGTTAAAAGGAAGAAGCAGCTGCAAGCTCACATCACTCTGAGAAGCACAAGGCCGAAGACAGAAGCCTGAAGATGATGAATGAGACTTCATCGAAACGTCGCCTAAATATTTCCAACTCTACGCGGGAGAAAACCCGAAGAACCAAAGATCCACATATATATATATATATATATATATATATATATATATATATATATAATATAAATTTATATAAATTTAAGAATGGCTTTATGCAATCAGTCCAAGAGGCATCTGTATATTGCTCTCTCCCAGCCCCAACACAAAGGGTCACAGGGTGGGTCAAAAACAACTACAAGATTTAAGGCTTTGTCACATATGAGAAGGAAACATACCTACCTACCTAAATGTAGTCCTTAACATAGGATCAAAATAAGTGAGCTCAAAATTGCTATTGCTAAGTGAAACAGCCGTTAAGTGAGTTTTATCCCTTTTTATGATCTTTCTTGTCCCAGTTCCCAAATGAATCACTGCAATTATTAAGTTAGTAAAATGGTTGTTAAGGGAATCTAGCTTCTCCATTGACTTCCCTTGTCAGTAGGTCACAAAAAGGGATAACATGGGAAATCCAACCATCATTTATATGAGTCGGTTGCCAAGCTTCCCAATTTTAATCATGTGACCATGGCAATGCTGCAACAGTCATAACTGTGGAAAATGGTCAGAAGCAGAGATGGTTATTCAGCAGGTTCTGACCAGTTCTGGAGAATCGATAGTGGAAATTTCGAGTAGTTTGGAGAACCGGCAAATGCCACCTCTGACCGGCCCCGCCCCATCAATCCTCTGCTTCCCGAGTCCCAGCTGATCAGCTGGGTCTTCTTTTGTTGCAGGTTAGTGAGGTGGAGAAGGAATGGGGATATTACAGTATCCTTCCCCTGAAATGCCCTCCAAGCCACACCCACCAAGCCACGCCCACAGAACTAGTAGTAAAAAAAATTGAATCTCACCACTGGTCATAAGTCACTTTTTCCACTGCTCTTGTAACTTCAAACAGTCACTAAATGAATGGTTGCAAGACGAAGGCCAGCCGTACTTATTCAGCTTCACATCTACTGCATGAAAGCTACCATAGGACTATTTTTTAAAAAAAGAATCCACATTTTAAAATGTCAAAGCTAAAGAATGCACCTAACATTCATTTGAGAGAAAGGAAGCATGGCATCCTAGGAATTGATGGGAAGAGGCACCATTCTCCCCACGAATGCTGTGAAGGTGAAGATTAATCTATGCTGCCCTTTGCTGAACCCAATAGCATCCCAACACCAAACGCCGGAGTCTCCATGCTGTGTCAGCTCCTATCATGCAGGTAGTGAGTGAAAAGCTGTTCAAGGATGGTGTCATGAAGCCTTCATGAATTATGCATCTTAAACAAACTTACTTGATCTGAAGCACTTGAGTGGAAGCTTTTTAGCTAGATGCTGGCCACAGGAGAGCTCAGCTACAGATCTCTGCCAGGGTATGCTAACTCTTGGACTGTCTGACGCCATGTCTCACTGTTCGTTTCATTTGCTTCCTAGCACGCGCTGCTCTGCAGGCCCTTTTTTAAATCTCCCCCAGATAAAACTAACTTCAATTTCTTCAGAAGCCTCAAACCCTTCTTTCTACTGAAGCTTTGTCTTCCAATGATGATTTTGTATGAAGAAGGAAAAAAAAAACCCTGGGGTCTTTTTATAAGGATTCCACAAAGGAATAAAGTTTGGGCTCAGTCAGTAATTTTTCCTCTCTTCCCTTAGGTCCATTGGAAGAACACAAAACATTTTCTGTCGCTTGTTTAAATGGTTTCTCCCTTTATGAAATTATTAACCACTAATTGTCTTTTTGAGGGCCGAACTATATATTACCAAAATCAGCCCTAAAAATGTTTATTTTATGTCCTTTTCCAAATAATATTTCAAATGCCTTCATCCAAATTTGAACACTCTAAGAAGCATTCAGGAAATTCTCTCTCTCATTTTGGTTCTGTGCTTTTCAGTAGTTACAATATGCTGAAAAAGCCAGTGTTATTTTGGCTGGATTAACACAAGCAGAGAGTCCAAGCCATGTCAAATGGTTGTGCCTTAGATTCACTTGGAATATTGTGTCCAGTTCTGGGTGCCAACTGTTCAAAAGTTACAACGAGAGAAAGAGCAGATTCAGAGTTCGGCTACCAAATCGGTGTGGCATCTGGAAGTGGGGAAAAAAAGTAATGACTCCAGGGAGATATGAAAATAGTCTTCAAATATTTGATGAGTGGCTACATGGAATGAAAGTATTTTATTTCTGTGACAGCTACTTTCCTTGCAAAACAAAATCAAAGCATATTTCCAATACTGGCTCAAGGTCACAAAAGAACACAGAACAACAGAGTTGGAAGAGTCCTCGGGGGTCATCTAGTTATTCAAGCAAGAGACCCTATACCATTTCAGACAAATGGTTGTCCAGTCTCTTTTTGAAAGCCTCCAGTGATGGAACACCCACAACCTCTGAAGGACAATCATTCCATTGGTTAATTGCTCTCACCTTTAAGACATTTCTCCTTAGTTCTAGGTTGTTTCTCTCCTTGGTTAGTTTCCAACCATTTTTTCTTGTCTTGCTTTTGGTGCTTTGGAAGGAGTACCTCAACTATTGGAACAGTGCTATGATGTCTTCTAATCCTTCATTTCATTAGACTATACCCAATTCCTGTGCCCACTCTTCGTATGCTTTAGCCTCTATCCCCTAATCATTCTTGTTGCTCTTCTCTGTACTCTTTCCAGAGTTTCTCAAAAGCCATTCAGGGTGGCTTACTCTATCCGCCTTTCCCCTCCAAAAATGTTGCTGTTGTATTGCTGCCATCTTTCATACACCTTCAAATGAAGTGACAATCTGTGTAAGCAGATGATGTTTGACACTTTTTGGGTTCTGTGACCTGAACAGAAGCGATATTCACAGTAGACACAGAAAGGGGCAGAGAAAAGAATTCTACTTTATTGGACACTACATATGCTGTATTCTGCCACATCATTTTAATACAAATTTCAAAAGGCAGGAAGAACCCAACAAATATTTAATTGTCAATGTGTACTCAAAAGCCAAACTAACTTTATTGAGTGCAAATGCTTTTTTTAAAAGAACAGAACAGAACAAAGAAGTGCAGTCTGACCCTTTATGCTGCCTCCTTAATAATTTCTTTGATCAAAAAACCCCCGAGGTACTTTATCAGCCTGCTGAAATATCTTCTTTGGCACGCAAGCTGTCTCCTTATGGAATAGAATGCAGTGATCAGTCAAACACCAAAGCTCTGTATTTGTGTTCTTTTAAATGATTGCTTCTCTACTCCTGGCCTTTCTCTAACTTCCTGATTGTCCTTTTAGAGTTCTTCACTTTCCCTGCCTTTAATAAGGACAGTTAATCCATACCATCTCTTCCAAGCAATACTTCTCAGCTAATGGGCTGGTTAATTAATAAACACTAGAACAGGATATCCTTTGCTGCAAATAATTTCAGTGAAAGTTCAGAAGAGTTTTAAAACCGAAGTCCTAGCCATGGAAGGAGAAATCAAGAAAGAGTCAGCTCAAAATACCCAATCATAGTTCAGACTTGGAGCTATTTTTACTTCTTCTGATGCTGCTATTCTTACGTTCAGCCTACTTTGCAAGCAGTCACTCACAGGCAGAGAAATTTTTCACTTCTTTCTTCCAATTCTTCTACCTCTGTTGATTAATGTGAGCTTGCTTTAGAAAAGACAAGAGAAATTTAGAGTTCCCCAAAAATTATATCTTGATATTTGCACAATGTAATTCATCTGCTCTATCACATGAACATTTGCTACTGTACCTTGTCTGTAGTGTTTCATAAGACTGACCATACTGAAAGAAAATTATTTAGTCGGTGATTCTTTCTTTCCTATCATCATATAAAGTGACCCATGAACAACATGTATACCACATAAAGCTCTGTATTCTTCTTCTCCAAACTCCGTATCTTCATGACATAAATCTTCTGTATTTTTTCTTGCAGCCTTTACCAATGATCACAATGTACTTTCACAACAAACTTATCAGTGTTAATCACAATTATCAATATGAACTCTTAATGTAATTCATACAATAATTGCAGCTCCAAACTTGTTTGGGAGGAACATTTTATTTATTCAGGGGAAAAACTCTACATCAGGTGCATGCAAAGACTCAGGATTCTGGAGAAGGTTCTAATACTGGGAAAGGTTTCCACAGTAGGTTTCCAAAGGTTTCTTTCCTCCAAGGAAAGAAGAAAATGTCTAGTAGCAAGGAATATGGACTCGATTACAGTGGCGATGAGTGCACCATTCGAAAACCTGAAGGACCAGGTTAGGGACAGATAAACATGGTGAGAATCTATCTACATGGTCATTAAGAGTCAAGAATAACTTGATGTCAATCAGGATGAAGAACAGTAAATCAATCAAATGTGTTGGAAAAATTACACTATCCCAAATAGAATCTGTGGACAATTTGGAGTTCCTTCTAGACCAGGGGTGTCAAATACAAGGCCTGCAGGCTTCATCCACCCCATGATGTGGTCTGATCCAGCCCTCAGGGCCATCCTGGAAAATGTAAGAGGTTGGCCCACATCATTTCGGCCTGGTCTACCCAATGCAAAGAGGAGACATTGGCCCAACGTGGCTTCAGCCTGGTCTATCCAATGCAAAGAGGAAACATGCCAGCAGGGGAGTGGTGTCAAGCTGGCCACACCCAGTCAGCCACACCCACCCAGTTGGTCATGCCCACCCAGTCGGTCACACCCAATGAGTGACTTCAAGCTAGCCATCCCCACCCAGTCGGCCACACACCCTGCCCCTCTCAGAGGTCAATCCCAGCAGTGATGCAGCCCTCAATGAAATTGAGTTTGACACCCCTGTTCTAGACTCACAGCTCCTGTTCAAGGAACAGAGGTCAGATATGTCTAGGGGGGCCTTTGAATAAATTTGTGTTGTGAGTCCTGTGTGACTCTTCATGGATTGGGAGAGCTGCTCATAGTCAATCATACCTTGGTTCCCTCTCAAATGGACTATTGCAATGTGCTTTACATAGGGCTGCTCCTGAAGAATATTCAGAAGCTTCAGCTGTTAAAAATGGGCAGTCATGTGCGTTCCTCAGTCAGTACACATTGCTTCTCTGTTCTGCAAGCTGCATTAGTTGCAAGTTTGCTGCCACATTCAATTCAAGGTGCTGATGTAAGGATATATGGGAATGACCTTGAAGTGGGAGAAGAGATCCTGCCAAGGGAATGGTCAGATAAAAGAGGGCATAGCCTTCAGGATGCATAACAGGAAAAGAAAAATTCAGAAAGGATCTCCCTAACTTATCAGACTGTAAAAAGAGATTGTAAGAGAATTGTACTTTCAAACTTCTGCAATTCTGTTACAACAAAGTTGTAAGGCTACATTAAATCCTTATCTGGTCTGCTTCCTCTCTGGTCTACTTGGGAAACTGGCAGCTGATAAAGCCCTTCATGGAATAGACTATTAGAGAGACCACCTCTCCCTGGTTATAGCAATAGCACAAGCACTTAGACTTATATACCACTTTACAATGTTTTACAGCCCTCTCTAAGTAGTTTACAGAATCAGCATTTTTGCCTTCAACAATGTGGCTCATCATTTTACTGACCTCAGAAGAATGGAAGGCTGAGTCAATCTTGAGCTGGTGAAGACTGAATCCCTGGCAACCAGCAGAATTAGCCTGCAATACTGCATTCTAACCACTGCTCCACCATGGCTCCTGCCAGAATAAATCTGCCAGGATAGGCATGTTTCGAGTCTTATGTAATATGGAATGCCATCTGATGGAGCCAAGGAATATGGTTTTTAGTCATAGCAACTATCTTTGGAACATCCTTTCTCCAATCAGATTGGCCCAGACCCTTCTGATCTTTTATAATGCCTTAAATACTTTTATCATCAGGCTTGGAGATCTGGGTGTGTATATAGAGCCTGTGAAGTGGCTAGGCTGTTCTCATGATACCTTCACTACTGATTGTGTCATTTTAGACTTTTTATATTGTTTTTATGTACGACTCTGGTGTTTTTGTTTGCTTGCTTGCTTTTGTAGACTTCTAAATACAGAATAGAATAGAATAGAATAGAATAGAATAGAATAGAATAGAATAGAATAGAATAGAATAGAATAGAATAGAATAGAATAGAATAGAATAGAGCAGAGCAGAGCAGAGCAGAGCAGAACAGAACAGAACAGAATAGAATACTTTAGTGATTGGACACACAAGGAATTTGTCTTGGTGTAAATACTCTCAGTATACATAAAGAAAAGATACATTCGTTAAGAATCAAGAATCATAATGTACAACATTTAATAATACAGTGGGCCATGCATGTTTTTGAAATGGGTGGCTATCAGCCAGTGGTGGGATTCAAATATTTTTGCCACCGGTTCAGTGGGCGTGGCTTGGTTGGCGCGCTTTGCATGCATTCACACATTTTGCATGCACGTGTGCGCCAAATGTGCACTTTGCACAGGTGCAGAGGTGTTGTAACTCGCCTCCTGCAAACCTGCACAATCCCGGTCACTTTAGCAGCTGCCGTACAGCACTATTCTGTGCCACGCAAAGCATGTATGCTTCAAATTCAGAAGATAAAGGCAAGTATGGGAGCCCTGGTGGGTGGGTGGGCCCAACAGCAGAGCAGCAGAGAGAACCAGTTAGGTGTCCGCTGCTCATCGCTGCTACCAGCTCGCCAGAACCGGGCTAGAATACCACCACTGCTATCAGCGTTCCAGAAATCCTCCACTCCAACAAATAATTCTGAGACAGAGATCTTCTCAAAAGTTCTGTTTATTTGGATAGTAAACTGGCACATCTGGAGAATCCCGGATCTGAAAGTTTCGGGCTTTCTTGCAATAAGTAAAAACTACAAATCCCCCCCTGCACCCCTCATTGCATCACATGCCCCAATCACCATCCATCCCAACTTGAGATGTCCTCTCAACCAGGTGCAAAAATAACATGACCTTGACTTAGAAAAAGAATGCTATTATATCTAACCACATACACTCCCAGAAATTCCTCCCTCCCATTTTCCCAGGCTCAAGAATGTGGCAGTGTGGAAGCATCCAGTCTAAATATGGCTTCCAAAGCTGACAGGTTGTATAAGAATTTGAGTCAGTTGGGAAAAAGACAGATTGGGGAGTTACACCATCTAATCACTGACTGTGCTACCTGTTTCTGACCTCAGCCATGATGGAATGATGGCTTACGAACAAATGCAATCAAGAACTCTCCTTTTCTTAACCAGGAACACAGTGTGATTTGATAGGGAAGATTTAAAAGAAGTGACCTTGAGAGCTGCATGAGTTAAGTCACTCAGCTTTTTTATTATATTTTGGAACAAATGTTATAGTTAATGATTCCTATAAAGGATGTTAAATTTATGCTTGGTGGGGTTACCACTAGCAACTGCTTTAATAAATTGGCACGAAAGCTCTGGTAATAAGAGCACTTTGGCAGAAGTAGTTACATTGTTTGACTGTCAATGGAATGTATTTAGCTGAGTGGGGAAGCAAGTCGATTTACCTGGGTGATGGCAGAGAAAGAAACCGGAAGATCTACTGGGACAGAGCTGCACCTGTTAAGAAGCAATAATTAAAGCACAGGCATATAAATTGTGTTAACTCATATGGCTAAAAGAAGAAAAACCCATTATGGAAAGGTCTATTCCCCAGGTTAAATTAAAAAATACAGCCTGCATTCTATTTCTGCACAACCCGTTATAATGAATTCCTTTGTACATGGTGTAAAGGATCATCCTATGCATACATTTATTGATGTTACCTAGTTTGGGTAATGAAACATCTACAAGAAAACAAGCAAGCTCAGAGAGCATCAAGAACCATTTATTATTTATTTATTTATTTATCTGTTAAATTTCTACACTGCCCATCTCACTTAAGTGACTGTACTTATGGAGAAAGTTAAATGAATGGTTCCTATTAAGAATTTGTTGAAATGAAATTTAAAATCTGAGATGAATTATTTTAAAAATCATTTACTAATTTATTTGCCGACTTACTTTTTGGGTTATGGAATTTGAGTGTGAAATTAATCTAATTCATTTGGAAATCAGTACCTCTGAACACAATGGGTAGTCATAAGGATCTGTTCTAATGAGCATCTAGATCCAGTGTTCTCTGAGTGGATTTCTGATCCATGAGCCTCAGTGATTAAAATGCAATATTGCAGGCTACTTCTGCTGACTGCTGGCTGCCTGCAATTTGGCAGTTCAAATCTCACTAGCCTCAAGGTTGACTCAGACTTCCATCCTCCTGAGGTCAGTAAAATGGGGACCCAGATTGTTAGGGGAATAGGCTGACTCTGTAAACCACTTAGAGAGGGCTGTAAAGCACTGGGAAGCAGTATATAGGAACACTAAGGCAAATTATTATTATTGGACTTTTATTACTTTATAAGTAACTCAAGGCAGCAAACATATATAATAATTCTACCTCCTTCTAATTTCTCAACAACAACCTGTGAGAGAGGGTTACTGACCCAAAGTCACCCAACCTATTCAAGGTGGGACTAGAATTCATAGTCTCCTGGTTTCTGGACCAGCACCATGACAGTAAACTGGCTCTGGATGGATGTGAGTACAATGGTAGGAACGATGGAAAAATAGATTGAAAATAATGATAGATACCTGATGGAAAAGCTAGTGCAATGCGATCATATTAGGCTATTGCAAACAATGAATATTTGTTCATTCAAATAAAAATGGCTATGTGTAAAAGTATGCTTCTATCTTCTTTGTTACATGGAAGTGACAGTGGGGTAAGTTACGAAACCATAAAATTATGTGGAATACATTGGCAGTGGTATTTAAGAAATGTATGCATGGTAAAACCAAAATAGGTGGATTGAGAATGAATGGGGATTGAATGAATGAAGACTGATTACATAAGTGTATAGAAGCAGATGTTTTAGAAGTGGTTTGGTCATAAACAGAGAATAAATGTTATTATAGCACAACGAATATATTAATAAATGTTATTATAGCACAACGAATATATTAAAATATATAAATATATTAAAGAATGAATGGGTTGAGGTGGAGAAAGGTGGAGTTGTGATCCTCAAAGACAGAGTAAAGGGCAATGTATGAAAAAATGATCACAGAGACAACCTTGGTTGTAAAGAAAGTTATGAAGTGGAATTGTGAATAGTGTTGGTATATGGTTGGTAATTGAGAACTAATTTTGTCTAGGGGTTAAGGCACCAGGCTAGAAACTGAATTCTTACCCTACCATAGGCATGAAAGCCACTGGGTAACTTTGGGCCAGTCACTCTCTCTAAGCCCAACTCACTTCACAGGGTTTCTGTTGTAGGGAACATAGGAGGAAAGAGTATTAGGAGTATTAGATATACTGGCAGTTTGAATTATTAGTAAAATAACTCAAGTTGGGTTAGTAAATAAACTAGCATTAGTTATATTTTATTTTATTTCTTATATCATGCTTTTAATATTCTTTGGGAGGTGGGAGTAGTGTTTTTCTATACTCTGCATAATATTGTTCACTCCAAAAGGGAGCAGTGTGGTATGAACATATGTATAGATGTATGCAATTGAAGCCAACTAAAATGGGAAAGTAACAGGGAAAGTTATATAACCTCAAGCTACAGGTAGAAGGCCAGTTGTGAAGGGTGCTAAAAACAGTTGTGAAGAAATAAAAGTTGCTAATCAAAAGAGGAGGAACCTCAAGTGGAAATCAAGCTCTTACTCTCAGCTCCAGCTGTGGATACTGCTGTAGAGTGTCAAAAATTGAGGTGAAGCCTTGACATCCTGCTGAGAGGTTTATCATCCAGAGGATCAAGAATGACAAGGCGATTTACCTCTCCAGAAAGTTTACAAAACTCTAAATGTCTTGTTTAATAGTTTGTTTCACTGACATATTGACATCTCATTTTTCTAGCTTGGCAAAGCTGGCAGGATTTTTTTTTTAAAAAAAAAGCAACATAAAAAGTTAAAAATTGCCATGAACAACATGTATTTAAGTTAACAATAAAAATAAACACATCTTAACAGACATCCTAAACAGTGAGAATAGTGGCATGAAAACACAGCTTCCAAGAGAGGGGAAAATATACCCCCCCACACATGCCAGAAAGTTAAAACAGCTGACAATAAGAGCATCTTCAAGATAACATCGCCTACACTTCATAATGACTGGGCAGATTTAGGTCCTTAGATCATTTAGGATTTTCAGGTTCAAACTAATATTTTAGGCTGCATCCAGTCAGTACACTTCTCTTGGAAGGTCTTATAGAATCCATCTGCTATCATGAAACTGTTCGCCATCATACATAAATGAGTGGACCAACATAAGAGAATTTGAGTCTACCTTGAGAGAGAAACTCTTGATTAAATTTTCGATGATCCACTGTTTTTTCTTTGGCTATTCATGGGTTATAAAAGTAGAGTTATCTCAGATGCTTCCACCAGTAGGGAGTAGTATTGAGTTGTATAGTAGTACAGTAGTTGTTAGAAATATGAACAGGTGGCAATGTGAAATTGTAAAACAGGGCAAAGAGTTGTGACACTGTCCATCCACCCATACAGCCCTGTGTTCAGTACATAATCTATAATAATGCAGAAAATAACTGCAACTATTTTGACAGGTTGTCATCTTTCCTCTACCTAAATCTCAAGGAAAGGGACAACAGCAGAACGATGCTCAAGCAGCAGTCAGTTTTGCTGTTCTATCAGGAAGGACGATTGCAGGAACTGGGCATGGCTAATCTAGTGAAGAGAAGGACCAGGGGAGCCATGATAGCAGTCTTCCAATGTTTAAGAGGCTGCCCAGAGAGGAGAGGGTCAAGCTAGTTTCTAAAGCACCTAAAGGCCAGACAAGGAATAATGGCTGGAAACTGATCAAGAAGAGATTCAACCTAAAAATAGGAGAAACTTTCTGACAGTGAGAACATCAATCAGTGGAATACCTTGCCTCAGAGGTTGTGGGAGCTTCATCACTGGAGGATTTCAAGAAAGAGATTCGGGCCTGCCAATTTGTTCGAAATGGTTGTAGGGGTTCTCCCGCTTGGGCTGGGAAGATGGTCTCGGTGGTCTAAATGTTTTACAAAGTCCCTTACTCTATTAATCCAACTAGCTTTCTCACCGTCTGTTTTCCTACCATTTCTTGCTGTTATTTTCTGCTGTTGACTCTGGCAAATGGCCCTCAGAATTCAAAGGTAAACAATCTTCTCGAAAAAATATCTTTAGCTGTGGCATTGTCTTTTAACAGTGAAAATATAGGATTATAAATAAAGAGAAATATATTGTCATGATGCACTAGAAACACTACAAAAGGACAAGCCCGAGAATGTATAGCATGCTATCTCCCTTGAGCAAAGTTTATGTGACAAGGCCATGGCTCTGTGTAGCATCTACTGTATTTCTTTTCGATAAAGAAATGCCATTCTCTCACTCCTTTTTCTCTCTCTCTTTTCTTTTCTCTCTCTCTCTCTCTCACGCACAGGTCAGCCATCTCGGAAAGAATACTGTCTCTGATACTCGAGCTGATTGATTTTTTTAATTGCACTGAGATATTTTATAGCTATTGTAGTGGGTATTAAAAATCATAAGTTCAGTTTAAGAATAATTTAATTTATTCTGGTTTGGGGAGGGGGCAGTATCCCACCCCAAACAAAGTAGAAACACCAAAAAAAACACACACAGGCCTAACCGCCGCATAGAGCATCATCATAATATAGGCTGTGTTTTCCAAAAGCCAACGGCACCTGGACAATTTCCGGAGGGTGACAAACAGACCCTGGATGCCATTGTGTTGCCACTTATTGATTATAGCATTATCCTCACAGCTAAACTGAATGTGGACAATTTAGTCTCCAGGAGCACATGTAGATGAGGAGGAAAACAAATAAACCGGATAACATGGCTTCTTTGCACAGAAAAGGAAGTATGAAAAGGAAACAATGAGGTTTAGATGTGTGTGAACAGTATGTGTATAACAGAGAATTAAGCAATTTAACCATGGGAATATCCTTTTAGTCAAAGAAAGCATACATCATGAAAGACACAAATGGAGTCCGGTTGAAGAAAAAATGAAGCTCACCTAACAATGGAGAAGTCGAAAGAACATTACACACAACACCATACCCAAGAAGTCATCTCCTTTAGCCGTGTACATTACCACTATTTTACTTCTATCTAGGGTTTCATAACACATAAGATTCTTGCTGGAAGAAACACATAAGGAAGACTTGAGTAGAAAAACTCCCTGCAGATATAAAATGGAACTGGAAAGAAAGGAGCTTCTGATTCGTGGAGCCGATAGTTCGAACTCTTTGGAGGTATTTTTGGATATCTCGTTATGCTTTCTTTCGGAATGCATCTTCCATTCATTGTGTGCGATAAAGGGTATGATGTATCCAGACAGACTTATGTTTATCACTGAAAGTGCAAAAAGGTCCTCATGAATACATCTTGAGGAGAGAATGCCTCTGAAGCCAGAGGTGTTAAATATGTGTCTGCAGAATGCCAGAAATAGACTTATAATTATTGTAAAGTCAAGACATGATGCATACAGATTATAGGTGGTATTCCGCAGTTTCTGACAGGGGTTCTCGAAAGATACCGGGTAGCGGAAAATTTGGTAATTCTGGAAATGGCAATACCACCCTGTGAGCCCAATCTCATTTTATCTGCCTCCCGAGTCCCAGATGATTGGCTGCATCTTCCTTCTTGCCCTGCACAGGAGACGAAGCTGGAAAAGCAGGTTATGGGAGAGAATAGGATTTTTGCAGTAATTTCCCAGGATGTGGGGAGGGAATGGAGATTTTACAGTATCCTGAACATGCACGCCACCAAGTCACACCCACAAGTCATGCCCACCAAGCACACACTCACAGAAACCAGTAGTAAAAAACCACATTGAATCCCACACTGACACAAGATACAAAGCGAAGGGAGGGGGTAACTGTTGTAAAGTGAAGAATCTGTATCCATATTCAAACTATTGCATCCGATCTCTTGTGCTTCCCGTTTACTTCAAATTAGAATCTTCAAATATCGAGACAAAGGGAGGAGCATGTTGCCAGGAGCAAACTGTTCTCTAATCCTGTTTCCATATAATAGAGCTATTTTGTCGTTTGAATATGAAAATGCTGTCATTCCAATTAGTTGTCACCCTAGGTGTAGAACTTTTTGGATCAGCGTAGGAATTCAAATATAGCACGCCGATACATAAACCCTATCAGCTTTCCATTAGCCCAGCGGTTCTGAATCTAACAATCCCAAAATATGCTGGCTGGGGGGAATTCTGGGATGAAGTCAACCTTCAGTTGACAACTTCAGTTGGTGCAGTGGGCAGACTGCGTACCGCGCGGGTGATCTGGGGAGCCACCGGATGCTCCCATGTAAACACCACTTCTACGAGCTCACTGGCTTCCTGTGGCCTTCCGGATCCGATTCACAGTGGTTTGTTGTTTTCAAAGCGCTCATGGCTTGGGAACCTCGGGTACTTACGGGGACCGCCTGCTGCCATCAACAAGCTCCGCCGCCCAGTGGTGCGCTCCCAAGGGTTAGCCGCCTCGGGGTTCCGCGCCCTTGATCATTGCCGGTTGGCGACAAAGAGGTGCGGGCCTTCTTCTGTGGGGGCCCCCTCCCTGTGGAACATGATCGCCCGGGAGATACGGGCATTACTGGACCTTCCGGGGCAGTAAGACCTGTTATTTCAACAGGCCGGCATGGCCCAGAACAGTTTTTTGGGAGTTTTTTTGAAATAAAATCGGTTTAAAATTTTAATATAATCCTTAAATTTATATTTATTAGTAGATTTGGTATTAATGGGATTCGGCGGATTAATTGTTAAATTTGTTTACTGAATAGGGTCGTTTTTAGTAGGCTGTACACTGCCCCAGAGTCCCTTCGGGACGAGGGGGCGGTATAAAAATTAATAAAATAAATAAATAAATTTTAAAGTTGCTACAGTTGAGAAAAACTGATCTGACTCTCAATTATCAGGCAGTTAAGCATGCAAACCATTAAACCTCAGGGCAGAATCCAGCCGATCTACATAATAAACTCCACTGAAGAGATAGCAGCAAAATAGCTCCTTCCAACCTCAAGTTTTCTGTATGTGTCAGAGTAAAACGATCCTCTAAAACATAAGTCTCCAAACTTGGTAACTTTAAGACTTGTGGACTCAATCCCAGAATGCTGGTGGAGAATTTAGGAGTGGAAGTCCACCAAGTCTTACAGTTGTCATGTTCGGGCGAACCGCTCTAAAAGGATGCAAACGACAGCTGTCTGCAAGGAATATAAATCATTTAATTCCATGCTATCCTTGTCAGAAATGAAAGAAGGTTATTGGATGCGAAGCAAATGTATTCAAAGAAAAAACCCAAAAGGCCAGGCCTCCTGAAAAAAAGCACCCTCCTGGGACAACCTGACCTGGGATGACTGAGAATCTCTACAGACTGTCATTTGATGTTTAAAAACTTCCAATCATTCCCAAATAGCTGTTTATTGAAGGGCCATTAGTTAAAGAAAAGAGCAAAGGGGACTTTGGTCTTGCTTCAGCTCAGAAAAACACTTCCTTGGGAGGGGGAGGGGTCATGATTCAGTCAGCTAATTGAACCTTAATGGGACCAGCTGTCTATTTATTTCATTCATGTGGATCCACTCTCCGTAATTCTAAAGCTGACATTAGGCGAAGTTTACCTTAGCTCAGACAGCTACAGGTATGTTTGACATTCACTGTCTTTTGCATATCCTGGTAAAAAATCTAGATGTGTTCTCTCGAAGTATGTGTAAGATATTTGAAGGCCTACCCAACAAATTGCGGCATTCTAGCATGTGTGTGGTTTTGTGTGTGTGTGTTGTGTGTGTTGTGTGGTGTGTTGTAGTGATTGTGTGTGCAAGTCTTGCATATTTATTGCAAAGCAAGCCCAGCAGCTAAAGATGTGGTTTGTTTCAAATAAGTAAAGTTCAGAGTCAGAGCAAAAGCAATTACCATTTTATGTGATGGGTCATTTATGACTTACTTGTGGTACTACAGGGCCAAACTGTTGGCGACACCAGCTGGGAAAAACAAATGTTAACGTTTGCTTTCATCGCTATCATTTTTCCCCATTAGTTCATCTCCAAAACATATCACCTGAGGAGCAGTTTATTCTTTCAGAGTAATTTAGTCATGCCTGCCTTCAGAAGTCATCCATCGGGAGACCATTATTCCTTTGATTTAAAACGAAACACCATTTGCTTTCAAGCGATCCATGGTTTATCTAGAGCGGACAACCACATAGTAAGTGATGTCAACTAGTTGCAACAGTATTATGAGGTTGGCCGGAGAGCATTTGGGAGCTAAGAAAAGGTCTGTACAACACTTACTCCTTTGATAATCCTCTTAGAGAATGAAGGAGCAAAACAGTCTGGGAAGGGGGTGTTGAGGGCTCGTGTCTCAACCAATGCCACATTGAAGACAGAGAAGTGATGTGATGCTTTCCAAAAAAGGAAAGCGTCCTATGAAACCAGCTCTTGACAAAGTATCCAGGTAACTGCTCAGTCTCAGACTTTTACATGGCTTCCACAAGGGATTACTAAAAGTTAATGTGACAGGAGTGATTAAAACACATGACTGAGAATATCATTATTCATAGCATATCCATATCATTAGAATCAGAGGCAAATGAATGAAAGGCATTTAAATTTTTGCCCTGCCACATGCATTAGGGCATGGCCTCAGCAGATCTTTCAAAGGCTACATGCATCGCAGTCTCTTTCTTTGTTCTATTGTTTCCTGCTGTTTTAAGTATAGGACCTCATCAAGTCAAGCAACTTTATACATTTTGATAAAGAAATGAGTGCGTGAATGGAACGCTATAACCTTGACTTAAAAGTCACCTGCGCTCG
>CM042834.1:39185144-39412577 GCA_023653725.1 Bungarus multicinctus | reverse complement strand
CCAGTACCCTTACTGGGAGTCAACCAGGGAAGTATTACATGTGAGGCGGCGTTTGTAATTGCCTCTACACAACTGGCTATCTCCTTATCAGCTCCGGCAGGGGAATAAAGTATAACTTGTATTTAACAACACCTGTTAAGCCCCAATTAAGGAGACAGCATTACTGCTTTCTTTTCTGTCTTTCGGATCATCACCAGAGCCTTACCGACAGAAAGCTCTTTGTTTTGTTGCCTTTTGTTTAATGTGTGGAAGGTTTTTTCAGCTGATAATTTTTAAATAATAAATAAGGGGAGACTAGTATAGATCTATTGCGAGCTAGTAGCTCTCTTCAGCTAGCCAGTACCCTTACTGGGAGTCAACCAGGGAAGTATTACATGTGAGGCGGCGTTTGTAATTGCCTCTACACAACTGGCTATCTCCTTATCAGCTCCGGCAGGGGAATAAAGTATAACTTGTATTTAACAACACCTGTTAAGCCCCAATTAAGGAGACAGCATTACTGCTTTCTTTTCTGTCTTTCGGATCATCACCAGAGCCTTACCGACAGAAAGCTCTTTGTTTTGTTGCCTTTTGTTTAATGTGTGGAAGGTTTTTTCAGCTGATAATTTTTAAATAATAAATAAGGGGAGACTAGTATAGATCTATTGCGAGCTAGTAGCTCTCTTCAGCTAGCCAGTACCCTTACTGGGAGTCAACCAGGGAAGTATTACATGTGAGGCGGCGTTTGTAATTGCCTCTACACAACTGGCTATCTCCTTATCAGCTCCGGCAGGGGAATAAAGTATAACTTGTATTTAACAACACCTGTTAAGCCCCAATTAAGGAGACAGCATTACTGCTTTCTTTTCTGTCTTTCGGATCATCACCGCGGTACCATACCGGACAGAAAGCTATTTGTTTCGTGCCTTTGTTTTTACATGTGTTGTAAGGGTTTTTTTAAGTGTAATTTTTTAATATAATAATAAGGGAGAACTAGTATAGATTATTTCGAGCTAGTTAGCTCCTTCAGTAGCAATAACCCTACTGGGATTCGAACCAGGGAAAGTAAGTATACATGTGAGGCAGTGGTAATTGCCTCTACACCACTGGCACTCTCCGTATCGCTCAGGCAGGGGGGGAATAAGTTATACTTTGTATTCAACCCCCTGTTAAGCACCAATTAAGGGAGGGAGAAAGCATACTGCTTTTCTTGTCGTATTTCGGCTTCATCACCAGAGACAATAACTGACAGAAAGCTATTTGTTTCGTTGCCTTTTGTTTTCATGTGTGTAGGTTTTTAAGCTGATAATTTTTTAAATTATAAATACGGGAGAGAGATGTATAGATTATTTCGAGCTAGTTAGCTCTCTTCAGCTAGCCATAACCTTACTGGGATTCGAACCAGGGAAAGTCTTACATGTGAGGCAGTTGTAATTGCCTCTACACCACTGGCTTCTCATGTTCAGCTCAGGCAGGGGAATAAGTATATACTTTGTTATTACAAACACCATGTAAGCCCCAAGAACGGGAGAAGCATACTGCTTTCTTTCTGTCTTTCGGCGCATCACCGGACCATACCGAAGCCACCAAGCTATTTGTTCGTGCCTTTTGTTTACCTGTGGGTAGGTTTTTAAGCTGATAATTTTTAAATAATAAATAAGGGAGACTAGTATAGATCTATTTCGAGCTAGTTAGCTCTCTTCAGCTAGCCATACCCTTACTGGATTCGAACCAGGAAGTATTACATGTAGGCAGTTGTAATTGCCCTCACACATGGCTCTCTCCTTATTCAGCTCAGGCAGGGGAATTAAGTATATACTTTGTATTACAACACCCTGTTAAAGCCCCAATTAAGGGAGGGAAAGCATACTGCTTTCTTTTCTGTCTTTCGGCTCATCACCAGAGACCATACCGACAGAAAGCTATTGTTTTCGTTGCCTTTTGTTTAATGTGTGTAAGTTTTTAAGCTGATAATTTTTTAAATAATAAATAAGGGAGACTAGTATAGATCTATTTCGAGCTAGTTAGCTCTCTTCAGCTCGCCATACCCTTACTGGGCTTCGAACCAGGGAAGTATTACCTGTGAGCAGTTGTAATTGCCTCTACACACTGGCTCTCTCCTTATCAGCTCAGGCAGGGGACTAAGTATATACTTTGTATTACAACACCCTGTTAAGCCCCAATTAAGCTTTTTTGTAGAGGCAATTACAACTGCCTCACAGTAATACTTCCCTGGTTTCGAATCCCAGTAAGGGTTATGGCTAGCTGAAGAGAGCTAACTAGCTCGAAATAGATCTATATAGTCTCCCTTATTTATTATTTAAAAAAATTATCAGCTTACAAACCTACACACATGTAAACAAAAGGCAACCGAAACAAATAGCTTTCTGTCGTATGGTCTCTGGTGATGAGCCGAAAGACAGAACAGAAAGCAGTATGCTTTCTCCCTTAATTGGGGCTTAACAGGGTGTTGTAATACAAGTATAATATATATATATATATATCTATATATATATATATATATATATGGATCTTTGGTTCTTCGGGTTTTCTCCCGCGTAGAGTTGGAAATATTTAGGCGACGTTTCGATGAAGTCTCATATCATCATCTTCAGCTTCTGTCTTCGGCCTTGTGATTCTCAGAGTGATGTGAGCTTGCAGCTGCTTCTTCTTCCTTTTTAACTACTAGTGGGGGTGTGACTTGATTGGGTGGGGGCTTGGCTTGTGTTCTGATTGGGTGGGGGTGTGTTCTCATTGGTTGGGGGTTTGGCTGTGTTCTGATTGGTTGGGGGGTTGGCTGTGTTCTGATTGGCTGGGGGTGTGTTCTGTTCTGGTGGGGGTTTGGTTGTACTCCGGTTAGTCTCAGTTGCTGGGGGATTTGAGCTGGTGAGCTGTGATCCTATTGTTTGGCTTCGCGTTCGTGGTCGTGTCACATCTTCATGGTGGGCATCAGTTCCCTTCATGTATGGGTTGGGGGGGTTTGAAGCAGGTAGTGATGCAGGCTGTGGTACGGCTTCTGGTCCGTGGTCGTGTTTCATCTTCTGTGTGGGTGTGAGTTGCTTTCTGCGTGGAAGTGTGGTGGTAGTTTCTTGTGTGGACCTCGTGGGTGTGGGTCTGGTGTCCTTTATGTTAGGTACTCTTTTGTTAATGAGGGCGGGTTTCCAAATGGCTGGTAGGCGGGAGGTGTCATCTCGTTTATTCATGCTGTGTGGGCGTTTTTCTATCTCTATGGCTTCTCTGATTATTCTGTTGTTGAAGGTTCAGTTTTGGCGATAGTTCTGGTATTTTTAAAGTCAATCTTGTGTCCTGTGGCTTTGAGGTGTTGGACCAGGGAAGAGGTCGGTTCTTCTTTTTTGATTGAGTTCTTATGTTCTTCAATGCGTGCACTTATCCTTCTGTTAGTTTGTCCAATGTATGTGGTGGGGCAGGAGGTGCACGGGATTTCGTATACTCCTTGGTTTTCTAACTCAATTTTGTCTTTAGGGTTTCTTAGGATGGTGGATATTTTTCCGTTTGTGCAGAATGCTGTTTTAATGTTGTGTTTTTGGAGGATCTTGCTGATTTTGTCTGTAGTGCCTTTTATATATGGGAGGAGGGCTTTGCCATTTTCTTGTTCTCTGTCTTGGATTTTGGTTGGGGTTTCTTTTTGGATTAGGTGAGTAATCTTTCTTCTTTGGAATCCATTTGCTGTTAGTACGTTAGTGAGAGTGTGTAGTTCGGTTTTTAGGTGTTTAACGTACTAACAGCAAATGGATTCCAAAGAAGAAAGATTACTCACCTAATCCAAAAGAAACCCCAACCAAAATCCAAGACAGAGAACAAGAAAATGGCAAAGCCCTCCTCCCATATATAAAAGGCACTACAGACAAAATCAGCAAGATCCTCCAAAAACACAACATTAAAACAGCATTCTGCACAAACGGAAAAATATCCACCATCCTAAGAAACCCTAAAGACAAAATTGAGTTAGAAAACCAAGGAGTATACGAAATCCCGTGCACCTCCTGCCCCACCACATACATTGGACAAACTAACAGAAGGATAAGTGCACGCATTGAAGAACATAAGAACTCAATCAAAAAAGAAGAACCGACCTCTTCCCTGGTCCAACACCTCAAAGCCACAGGACACAAGATTGACTTTAAAAATACCAGAACTATCGCCAAAACTGAACACTTCAACAACAGAATAATCAGAGAAGCCATAGAGATAGAAAAACGCCCACACAGCATGAATAAACGAGATGACACCTCCCGCCTACCAGCCATTTGGAAACCCGCCCTCATTAACAAAAGAGTACCTAACATAAAGGACACCAGACCCACACCCACGAGGGCCACACAAGAAACTACCACCACACTCCCACGCAGAAAGCAGACTCACACCCACACAGAAGATGAAACACGACCACGGACCAGAAGCCGTACCACAGCTGCATCACTACCTGCTTCAAACCCCCCCAACCCATACATGAAGGGAACTGATGCCCACCATGAAGATGTGACACGACCACGAACGCGAAGCCAAACAATAGGATCACAGCTCACCAGCTCAAATCCCCCAGCAACTGAGACTAACCGGAGTACAACCAAACCCCCACCAGAACAGAACACCCCCCCAGCCAATCAGAACACAGCCAACCCCCCAACCAATCAGAACACAGCCAAACCCCCAACCAATGAGAACACACCCCCACCCAATCAGAACACAGCCAAGCCCCCACCCAATCAAGTCACACCCCCACTAGTAGTTAAAAGGAAGAAGCAGCTGCAAGCTCACATCACTCTGAGAAGCACAAGGCCGAAGACAGAAGCCTGAAGATGATGAATGAGACTTCATCGAAACGTCGCCTAAATATTTCCAACTCTACGCGGGGAGAAAACCCGAAGAACCAAAGATCCACATACAAATACCCGCGAAAATCTCCGAAAACATATATATATATATATATATATATATATATATATATATATATATATATATATATATATATATATATATATATATATATATATATATATATATATATTTGTTTTCGGAGATTTTCGCGGGTATTTGTATGTGGATCTTTGGTTCTTCGGGTTTTCTCCCGCGTAGAGTTGGAAATATTTAGGCGACGTTTCGATGAAGTCTCATTCATCATCTTCAGGCTTCTGTCTTCGGCCTTGTGCTTCTCAGAGTGATGTGAGCTTGCAGCTGCTTCTTCCTTTTAACTACTAGTGGGGGTGTGACTTGATTGGGTGGGGGCTTGGCTGTGTTCTGATTGGGTGGGGGTGTGTTCTCATTGGTTGGGGGTTTGGCTGTGTTCTGATTGGTTGGGGGGTTGGCTGTGTTCTGATTGGCTGGGGGTGTGTTCTGTTCTGGTGGGGGTTTGGTTGTACTCCGGTTAGTCTCAGTTGCTGGGGGATTTGAGCTGGTGAGCTGTGATCCTATTGTTTGGCTTCGCGTTCGTGGTCGTGTCACATCTTCATGGTGGGCATCAGTTCCCTTCATGTATGGGTTGGGGGGGTTTGAAGCAGGTAGTGATGCAGCTGTGGTACGGCTTCTGGTCCGTGGTCGTGTTTCATCTTCTGTGTGGGTGTGAGTCTGCTTTCTGCGTGGAAGTGTGGTGGTAGTTTCTTGTGTGGCCTTCGTGGGTGTGGGTCTGGTGTCCTTTATGTTAGGTACTCTTTTGTTAATGAGGGCGGGTTTCCAAATGGCTGGTAGGCGGGAGGTGTCATCTCGTTTATTCATGCTGTGTGGGCGTTTTTCTATCTCTATGGCTTCTCTGATTATTCTGTTGTTGAAGTGTTCAGTTTTGGCGATAGTTCTGGTATTTTTAAAGTCAATCTTGTGTCCTGTGGCTTTGAGGTGTTGGACCAGGGAAGAGGTCGGTTCTTCTTTTTTGATTGAGTTCTTATGTTCTTCAATGCGTGCACTTATCCTTCTGTTAGTTTGTCCAATGTATGTGGTGGGGCAGGAGGTGCACGGGATTTCGTATACTCCTTGGTTTTCTAACTCAATTTTGTCTTTAGGGTTTCTTAGGATGGTGGATATTTTTCCGTTTGTGCAGAATGCTGTTTTAATGTTGTGTTTTTGGAGGATCTTGCTGATTTTGTCTGTAGTGCCTTTTATATATGGGAGGAGGGCTTTGCCATTTTCTTGTTCTCTGTCTTGGATTTTGGTTGGGGTTTCTTTTTGGATTAGGTGAGTAATCTTTCTTCTTTGGAATCCATTTGCTGTTAGTACGTTAGTGAGAGTGTGTAGTTCGGTTTTTAGGTGTTGTTCATCGGCTAAGCATTTTGTTCTGGAGATGAGTGTCTCAGCTACGGAATTGATCTGTGCTGGGTGGTGGTGTGAGAGTGCGTGTAGATAGCGGTTTGTATGTGTTTTCTTCTGGTAGATGGTGTGTCCTAGGGAGCCATTGGATTTTTTGTATACTAAGACATCTAGGAACTGATGCCCACCATGAAGATGTGACACGACCACGAACGCGAAGCCAAACAATAGGATCACAGCTCACCAGCTCAAATCCCCCAGCAACTGAGACTAACCGGAGTACAACCAAACCCCCACCAGAACAGAACACACCCCCAGCCAATCAGAACACAGCCAACCCCCCAACCAATCAGAACACAGCCAAACCCCCAACCAATGAGAACACACCCCCACCCAATCAGAACACAGCCAAGCCCCCACCCAATCAAGTCACACCCCCACTAGTAGTTAAAAGGAAGAAGCAGCTGCAAGCTCACATCACTCTGAGAAGCACAAGGCCGAAGACAGAAGCCTGAAGATGATGAATGAGACTTCATCGAAACGTCGCCTAAATATTTCCAACTCTACGCGGGAGAAAACCCGAAGAACCAAAGATCCACATATATATATATATATATATATATATATATATATATAATATAAATTTATATAAATTTAAGAATGGCTTTATGCAATCAGTCCAAGAGGCATCTGTATATTGCTCTCTCCCAGCCCCAACACAAAGGGTCACAGGGTGGGTCAAAAACAACTACAAGATTTAAGGCTTTGTCACATATGAGAAGGAAACATACCTACCTACCTAAATGTAGTCCTTAACATAGGATCAAAATAAGTGAGCTCAAAATTGCTATTGCTAAGTGAAACAGCCGTTAAGTGAGTTTTATCCCTTTTTATGATCTTTCTTGTCCCAGTTCCCAAATGAATCACTGCAATTATTAAGTTAGTAAAATGGTTGTTAAGGGAATCTAGCTTCTCCATTGACTTCCCTTGTCAGTAGGTCACAAAAAGGGATAACATGGGAAATCCAACCATCATTTATATGAGTCGGTTGCCAAGCTTCCCAATTTTAATCATGTGACCATGGCAATGCTGCAACAGTCATAACTGTGGAAAATGGTCAGAAGCAGAGATGGTTATTCAGCAGGTTCTGACCAGTTCTGGAGAATCGATAGTGGAAATTTCGAGTAGTTTGGAGAACCGGCAAATGCCACCTCTGACCGGCCCCGCCCCATCAATCCTCTGCTTCCCGAGTCCCAGCTGATCAGCTGGGTCTTCTTTTGTTGCAGGTTAGTGAGGTGGAGAAGGAATGGGGATATTACAGTATCCTTCCCCTGAAATGCCCTCCAAGCCACACCCACCAAGCCACGCCCACAGAACTAGTAGTAAAAAAAATTGAATCTCACCACTGGTCATAAGTCACTTTTTCCACTGCTCTTGTAACTTCAAACAGTCACTAAATGAATGGTTGCAAGACGAAGGCCAGCCGTACTTATTCAGCTTCACATCTACTGCATGAAAGCTACCATAGGACTATTTTTTAAAAAAAGAATCCACATTTTAAAATGTCAAAGCTAAAGAATGCACCTAACATTCATTTGAGAGAAAGGAAGCATGGCATCCTAGGAATTGATGGGAAGAGGCACCATTCTCCCCACGAATGCTGTGAAGGTGAAGATTAATCTATGCTGCCCTTTGCTGAACCCAATAGCATCCCAACACCAAACGCCGGAGTCTCCATGCTGTGTCAGCTCCTATCATGCAGGTAGTGAGTGAAAAGCTGTTCAAGGATGGTGTCATGAAGCCTTCATGAATTATGCATCTTAAACAAACTTACTTGATCTGAAGCACTTGAGTGGAAGCTTTTTAGCTAGATGCTGGCCACAGGAGAGCTCAGCTACAGATCTCTGCCAGGGTATGCTAACTCTTGGACTGTCTGACGCCATGTCTCACTGTTCGTTTCATTTGCTTCCTAGCACGCGCTGCTCTGCAGGCCCTTTTTTAAATCTCCCCCAGATAAAACTAACTTCAATTTCTTCAGAAGCCTCAAACCCTTCTTTCTACTGAAGCTTTGTCTTCCAATGATGATTTTGTATGAAGAAGGAAAAAAAAAACCCTGGGGTCTTTTTATAAGGATTCCACAAAGGAATAAAGTTTGGGCTCAGTCAGTAATTTTTCCTCTCTTCCCTTAGGTCCATTGGAAGAACACAAAACATTTTCTGTCGCTTGTTTAAATGGTTTCTCCCTTTATGAAATTATTAACCACTAATTGTCTTTTTGAGGGCCGAACTATATATTACCAAAATCAGCCCTAAAATGTTTATTTTATGTCCTTTTCCAAATAATATTTCAAATGCCTTCATCCAAATTTGAACACTCTAAGAAGCATTCAGGAAATTCTCTCTCTCATTTTGGTTCTGTGCTTTTCAGTAGTTACAATATGCTGAAAAAGCCAGTGTTATTTTGGCTGGATTAACACAAGCAGAGAGTCCAAGCCATGTCAAATGGTTGTGCCTTAGATTCACTTGGAATATTGTGTCCAGTTCTGGGTGCCAACTGTTCAAAAGTTACAACGAGAGAAAGAGCAGATTCAGAGTTCGGCTACCAAATCGGTGTGGCATCTGGAAGTGGGGAAAAAAAGTAATGACTCCAGGGAGATATGAAAATAGTCTTCAAATATTTGATGAGTGGCTACATGGAATGAAAGTATTTTATTTCTGTGACAGCTACTTTCCTTGCAAAACAAAATCAAAGCATATTTCCAATACTGGCTCAAGGTCACAAAAGAACACAGAACAACAGAGTTGGAAGAGTCCTCGGGGGTCATCTAGTTATTCAAGCAAGAGACCCTATACCATTTCAGACAAATGGTTGTCCAGTCTCTTTTTGAAAGCCTCCAGTGATGGAACACCCACAACCTCTGAAGGACAATCATTCCATTGGTTAATTGCTCTCACCTTTAAGACATTTCTCCTTAGTTCTAGGTTGTTTCTCTCCTTGGTTAGTTTCCAACCATTTTTTCTTGTCTTGCTTTTGGTGCTTTGGAAGGAGTACCTCAACTATTGGAACAGTGCTATGATGTCTTCTAATCCTTCATTTCATTAGACTATACCCAATTCCTGTGCCCACTCTTCGTATGCTTTAGCCTCTATCCCCTAATCATTCTTGTTGCTCTTCTCTGTACTCTTTCCAGAGTTTCTCAAAAGCCATTCAGGGTGGCTTACTCTATCCGCCTTTCCCCTCCAAAAATGTTGCTGTTGTATTGCTGCCATCTTTCATACACCTTCAAATGAAGTGACAATCTGTGTAAGCAGATGATGTTTGACACTTTTTGGGTTCTGTGACCTGAACAGAAGCGATATTCACAGTAGACACAGAAAGGGGCAGAGAAAAGAATTCTACTTTATTGGACACTACATATGCTGTATTCTGCCACATCATTTTAATACAAATTTCAAAAGGCAGGAAGAACCCAACAAATATTTAATTGTCAATGTGTACTCAAAAGCCAAACTAACTTTATTGAGTGCAAATGCTTTTTTTAAAAGAACAGAACAGAACAAAGAAGTGCAGTCTGACCCTTTATGCTGCCTCCTTAATAATTTCTTTGATCAAAAAACCCCCGAGGTACTTTATCAGCCTGCTGAAATATCTTCTTTGGCACGCAAGCTGTCTCCTTATGGAATAGAATGCAGTGATCAGTCAAACACCAAAGCTCTGTATTTGTGTTCTTTTAAATGATTGCTTCTCTACTCCTGGCCTTTCTCTAACTTCCTGATTGTCCTTTTAGAGTTCTTCACTTTCCCTGCCTTTAATAAGGACAGTTAATCCATACCATCTCTTCCAAGCAATACTTCTCAGCTAATGGGCTGGTTAATTAATAAACACTAGAACAGGATATCCTTTGCTGCAAATAATTTCAGTGAAAGTTCAGAAGAGTTTTAAAACCGAAGTCCTAGCCATGGAAGGAGAAATCAAGAAAGAGTCAGCTCAAAATACCCAATCATAGTTCAGACTTGGAGCTATTTTTACTTCTTCTGATGCTGCTATTCTTACGTTCAGCCTACTTTGCAAGCAGTCACTCACAGGCAGAGAAATTTTTCACTTCTTTCTTCCAATTCTTCTACCTCTGTTGATTAATGTGAGCTTGCTTTAGAAAAGACAAGAGAAATTTAGAGTTCCCCAAAAATTATATCTTGATATTTGCACAATGTAATTCATCTGCTCTATCACATGAACATTTGCTACTGTACCTTGTCTGTAGTGTTTCATAAGACTGACCATACTGAAAGAAAATTATTTAGTCGGTGATTCTTTCTTTCCTATCATCATATAAAGTGACCCATGAACAACATGTATACCACATAAAGCTCTGTATTCTTCTTCTCCAAACTCCGTATCTTCATGACATAAATCTTCTGTATTTTTTCTTGCAGCCTTTACCAATGATCACAATGTACTTTCACAACAAACTTATCAGTGTTAATCACAATTATCAATATGAACTCTTAATGTAATTCATACAATAATTGCAGCTCCAAACTTGTTTGGGAGGAACATTTTATTTATTCAGGGGAAAAACTCTACATCAGGTGCATGCAAAGACTCAGGATTCTGGAGAAGGTTCTAATACTGGGAAAGGTTTCCACAGTAGGTTTCCAAAGGTTTCTTTCCTCCAAGGAAAGAAGAAAATGTCTAGTAGCAAGGAATATGGACTCGATTACAGTGGCGATGAGTGCACCATTCGAAAACCTGAAGGACCAGGTTAGGGACAGATAAACATGGTGAGAATCTATCTACATGGTCATTAAGAGTCAAGAATAACTTGATGTCAATCAGGATGAAGAACAGTAAATCAATCAAATGTGTTGGAAAAATTACACTATCCCAAATAGAATCTGTGGACAATTTGGAGTTCCTTCTAGACCAGGGGTGTCAAATACAAGGCCTGCAGGCTTCATCCACCCCATGATGTGGTCTGATCCAGCCCTCAGGGCCATCCTGGAAAATGTAAGAGGTTGGCCCACATCATTTCGGCCTGGTCTACCCAATGCAAAGAGGAGACATTGGCCCAACGTGGCTTCAGCCTGGTCTATCCAATGCAAAGAGGAAACATGCCAGCAGGGGAGTGGTGTCAAGCTGGCCACACCCAGTCAGCCACACCCACCCAGTTGGTCATGCCCACCCAGTCGGTCACACCCAATGAGTGACTTCAAGCTAGCCATCCCCACCCAGTCGGCCACACACCCTGCCCCTCTCAGAGGTCAATCCCAGCAGTGATGCAGCCCTCAATGAAATTGAGTTTGACACCCCTGTTCTAGACTCACAGCTCCTGTTCAAGGAACAGAGGTCAGATATGTCTAGGGGGGCCTTTGAATAAATTTGTGTTGTGAGTCCTGTGTGACTCTTCATGGATTGGGAGAGCTGCTCATAGTCAATCATACCTTGGTTCCCTCTCAAATGGACTATTGCAATGTGCTTTACATAGGGCTGCTCCTGAAGAATATTCAGAAGCTTCAGCTGTTAAAAATGGGCAGTCATGTGCGTTCCTCAGTCAGTACACATTGCTTCTCTGTTCTGCAAGCTGCATTAGTTGCAAGTTTGCTGCCACATTCAATTCAAGGTGCTGATGTAAGGATATATGGGAATGACCTTGAAGTGGGAGAAGAGATCCTGCCAAGGGAATGGTCAGATAAAAGAGGGCATAGCCTTCAGGATGCATAACAGGAAAAGAAAAATTCAGAAAGGATCTCCCTAACTTATCAGACTGTAAAAAGAGATTGTAAGAGAATTGTACTTTCAAACTTCTGCAATTCTGTTACAACAAAGTTGTAAGGCTACATTAAATCCTTATCTGGTCTGCTTCCTCTCTGGTCTACTTGGGAAACTGGCAGCTGATAAAGCCCTTCATGGAATAGACTATTAGAGAGACCACCTCTCCCTGGTTATAGCAATAGCACAAGCACTTAGACTTATATACCACTTTACAATGTTTTACAGCCCTCTCTAAGTAGTTTACAGAATCAGCATTTTTGCCTTCAACAATGTGGCTCATCATTTTACTGACCTCAGAAGAATGGAAGGCTGAGTCAATCTTGAGCTGGTGAAGACTGAATCCCTGGCAACCAGCAGAATTAGCCTGCAATACTGCATTCTAACCACTGCTCCACCATGGCTCCTGCCAGAATAAATCTGCCAGGATAGGCATGTTTCGAGTCTTATGTAATATGGAATGCCATCTGATGGAGCCAAGGAATATGGTTTTTAGTCATAGCAACTATCTTTGGAACATCCTTTCTCCAATCAGATTGGCCCAGACCCTTCTGATCTTTTATAATGCCTTAAATACTTTTATCATCAGGCTTGGAGATCTGGGTGTGTATATAGAGCCTGTGAAGTGGCTAGGCTGTTCTCATGATACCTTCACTACTGATTGTGTCATTTTAGACTTTTTATATTGTTTTTATGTACGACTCTGGTGTTTTTGTTTGCTTGCTTGCTTTTGTAGACTTCTAAATACAGAATAGAATAGAATAGAATAGAATAGAATAGAATAGAATAGAATAGAATAGAATAGAATAGAATAGAATAGAATAGAATAGAATAGAATAGAATAGAGCAGAGCAGAGCAGAGCAGAGCAGAACAGAACAGAACAGAATAGAATACTTTAGTGATTGGACACACAAGGAATTTGTCTTGGTGTAAATACTCTCAGTATACATAAAGAAAAGATACATTCGTTAAGAATCAAGAATCATAATGTACAACATTTAATAATACAGTGGGCCATGCATGTTTTTGAAATGGGTGGCTATCAGCCAGTGGTGGGATTCAAATATTTTTGCCACCGGTTCAGTGGGCGTGGCTTGGTTGGCGCGCTTTGCATGCATTCACACATTTTGCATGCACGTGTGCGCCAAATGTGCACTTTGCACAGGTGCAGAGGTGTTGTAACTCGCCTCCTGCAAACCTGCACAATCCCGGTCACTTTAGCAGCTGCCGTACAGCACTATTCTGTGCCACGCAAAGCATGTATGCTTCAAATTCAGAAGATAAAGGCAAGTATGGGAGCCCTGGTGGGTGGGTGGGCCCAACAGCAGAGCAGCAGAGAGAACCAGTTAGGTGTCCGCTGCTCATCGCTGCTACCAGCTCGCCAGAACCGGGCTAGAATACCACCACTGCTATCAGCGTTCCAGAAATCCTCCACTCCAACAAATAATTCTGAGACAGAGATCTTCTCAAAAGTTCTGTTTATTTGGATAGTAAACTGGCACATCTGGAGAATCCCGGATCTGAAAGTTTCGGGCTTTCTTGCAATAAGTAAAAACTACAAATCCCCCCCTGCACCCCTCATTGCATCACATGCCCCAATCACCATCCATCCCAACTTGAGATGTCCTCTCAACCAGGTGCAAAAATAACATGACCTTGACTTAGAAAAAGAATGCTATTATATCTAACCACATACACTCCCAGAAATTCCTCCCTCCCATTTTCCCAGGCTCAAGAATGTGGCAGTGTGGAAGCATCCAGTCTAAATATGGCTTCCAAAGCTGACAGGTTGTATAAGAATTTGAGTCAGTTGGGAAAAAGACAGATTGGGGAGTTACACCATCTAATCACTGACTGTGCTACCTGTTTCTGACCTCAGCCATGATGGAATGATGGCTTACGAACAAATGCAATCAAGAACTCTCCTTTTCTTAACCAGGAACACAGTGTGATTTGATAGGGAAGATTTAAAAGAAGTGACCTTGAGAGCTGCATGAGTTAAGTCACTCAGCTTTTTTATTATATTTTGGAACAAATGTTATAGTTAATGATTCCTATAAAGGATGTTAAATTTATGCTTGGTGGGGTTACCACTAGCAACTGCTTTAATAAATTGGCACGAAAGCTCTGGTAATAAGAGCACTTTGGCAGAAGTAGTTACATTGTTTGACTGTCAATGGAATGTATTTAGCTGAGTGGGGAAGCAAGTCGATTTACCTGGGTGATGGCAGAGAAAGAAACCGGAAGATCTACTGGGACAGAGCTGCACCTGTTAAGAAGCAATAATTAAAGCACAGGCATATAAATTGTGTTAACTCATATGGCTAAAAGAAGAAAAACCCATTATGGAAAGGTCTATTCCCCAGGTTAAATTAAAAAATACAGCCTGCATTCTATTTCTGCACAACCCGTTATAATGAATTCCTTTGTACATGGTGTAAAGGATCATCCTATGCATACATTTATTGATGTTACCTAGTTTGGGTAATGAAACATCTACAAGAAAACAAGCAAGCTCAGAGAGCATCAAGAACCATTTATTATTTATTTATTTATTTATCTGTTAAATTTCTACACTGCCCATCTCACTTAAGTGACTGTACTTATGGAGAAAGTTAAATGAATGGTTCCTATTAAGAATTTGTTGAAATGAAATTTAAAATCTGAGATGAATTATTTTAAAAATCATTTACTAATTTATTTGCCGACTTACTTTTTGGGTTATGGAATTTGAGTGTGAAATTAATCTAATTCATTTGGAAATCAGTACCTCTGAACACAATGGGTAGTCATAAGGATCTGTTCTAATGAGCATCTAGATCCAGTGTTCTCTGAGTGGATTTCTGATCCATGAGCCTCAGTGATTAAAATGCAATATTGCAGGCTACTTCTGCTGACTGCTGGCTGCCTGCAATTTGGCAGTTCAAATCTCACTAGCCTCAAGGTTGACTCAGACTTCCATCCTCCTGAGGTCAGTAAAATGGGGACCCAGATTGTTAGGGGAATAGGCTGACTCTGTAAACCACTTAGAGAGGGCTGTAAAGCACTGGGAAGCAGTATATAGGAACACTAAGGCAAATTATTATTATTGGACTTTTATTACTTTATAAGTAACTCAAGGCAGCAAACATATATAATAATTCTACCTCCTTCTAATTTCTCAACAACAACCTGTGAGAGAGGGTTACTGACCCAAAGTCACCCAACCTATTTCAAGGTGGGACTAGAATTCATAGTCTCCTGGTTTCTGGACCAGCACCATGACAGTAAACTGGCTCTGGATGGATGTGAGTACAATGGTAGGAACGATGGAAAAATAGATTGAAAATAATGATAGATACCTGATGGAAAGCTAGTGCAATGCGATCATATTAGGCTATTGCAAACAATGAATATTTGTTCATTCAAATAAAAATGGCTATGTGTAAAAGTATGCTTCTATCTTCTTTGTTACATGGAAGTGACAGTGGGGTAAGTTACGAAACCATAAAATTATGTGGAATACATTGGCAGTGGTATTTAAGAAATGTATGCATGGTAAAACCAAAATAGGTGGGATTGAGAATGAATGGGGATTGAATGAATGAAGACTGATTACATAAGTGTATAGAAGCAGATGTTTTAGAAGTGGTTTGGTCATAAACAGAGAATAAATGTTATTATAGCACAACGAATATATTTAATAAATGTTATTATAGCACAACGAATATATTAAAATATATAAATATATTAAAGAATGAATGGGTTGAGGTGGAGAAAGGTGGAGTTGTGATCCTCAAAAGACAGAGTAAAGGGCAATGTATGAAAAAATGATCACAGAGACAACCTTGGTTTGTAAAGAAAGTTATGAAGTGGAATTGTGAATAGTGTTGGTATATGGTTGGTAATTGAGAACTAATTTTGTCTAGGGGTTAAGGCACCAGGCTAGAAACTGAATTCTTACCCTACCATAGGCATGAAAGCCACTGGGTAACTTTGGGCCAGTCACTCTCTCTAAGCCCAACTCACTTCACAGGGTTTCTGTTGTAGGGAACATAGGAGGAAAGAGTATTAGGAGTATTAGATATACTGGCAGTTTGAATTATTAGTAAAATAACTCAAGTTGGGTTAGTAAATAAACTAGCATTAGTTATATTTTATTTTATTTTCTTATATCATGCTTTTAATATTCTTTGGGAGGTGGGAGTAGTGTTTTTCTATACTCTGCATAATATTGTTCACTCCAAAAGGGAGCAGTGTGGTATGAACATATGTATAGATGTATGCAATTGAAGCCAACTAAAATGGGAAAGTAACAGGGAAAGTTATATAACCTCAAGCTACAGGTAGAAGGCCAGTTGTGAAGGGTGCTAAAAACAGTGTGAAGAAATAAAAGTTGCTAATCAAAAGAGGAGGAACCTCAAGTGGAAATCAAAGCTCTTACTCTCAGCTCCAGCTGTGGATACTGCTGTAGAGTGTCAAAAATTGAGGTGAAGCCTTGACATCCTGCTGAGAGGTTTATCATCCAGAGGATCAAGAATGACAAGGCGATTTACCTCTCCAGAAAGTTTACAAAACTCTAAATGTCTTGTTTAATAGTTTGTTTCACTGACATATTGACATCTCATTTTTCTAGCTTGGCAAAGCTGGCAGGATTTTTTTTTTAAAAAAAAAGCAACATAAAAAGTTAAAAATTGCCATGAACAACATGTATTTAAGTTAACAATAAAAATAAACACATCTTAACAGACATCCTAAACAGTGAGAATAGTGGCATGAAAACACAGCTTCCAAGAGAGGGGAAAATATACCCCCCCACACATGCCAGAAAGTTAAACAGCTGACAATAAGAGCATCTTCAAGATAACATCGCCTACACTTCATAATGACTGGGCAGATTTAGGTCCTTAGATCATTTAGGATTTTCAGGTTCAAAACTAATATTTTAGGCTGCATCCAGTCAGTACACTTCTCTTGGAAGGTCTTATAGAATCACTCTGCTATCATGAAAACTTGTTCGCCATCAATACATAAATGAGTGACCAACATAAGATAATTTGAGTCTACCTTGAGAGAGAACTCTTGATTAATTTTTCGATGATCCACTGTTTTCTTGGCTATTCATGGGTTATAAAAGTAAGTTATCTCAGATGCTTCCACCCGTAGGGAGTAGTATTGAGTATAGTAGTACAGTAGTTTTTAGAATAATATGAACAGGTGGCAATGTGAAATTGTAAACAGGCAAAGAGTTTTGTGACACTGTCCATCCACCCATACAGCCCTGTGTTCAGTACATAATCTATATAATGGCAGAAATAACTGCAACTATTTTGACAGGTTGTCATCTTTCTTCTACCTAAAATCCTCAAGGAAAGGGACAACAGCAGAACTGACTGCTCAAGCAGTCAGTTTTGCTGTTCTATCAGGAAGGACGATTGCAGGAACTGGGCATGGCTAATCTAGTGAAGAGAAGGACCAGGGGAGACATGATAGCAGTCTTCCAATGTTTAAGAGGCTGCCCCAGAGAGGAGAGGGTCAAGCTAGTTTCTAAAGCACCTAAAGGCCAGACAAGGAATAATGGCTGGAAACTGATCAAGAAGAGATTCAACCTAAAAATAAGGAGAAACTTTCTGACAGTGAGAACAATCAATCAGTGGAATACCTTGCCTTCAGAGGTTGTGGGAGCTTCATCACTGGAGGATTTCAAGAAGAGATTGGACTGCCATTTGTCAGAAATGGTGTAGGGTCTCCCGCTTGGGCTGGGAAGATGGTTTGGTCTAAATGTTTTACAAAGTCCCTTCCCTCTATTAATCCAACTAGCTTCTCACCGTCTGTTTTCCTACCATTTCTTGCTGTTATTTCTCCTGCTGTTGTCTGGCAAATGGCCCTCAGAATTCAAGGTAAACAATCTTCTCGAAAAAACTATCTTAGCTGTGGCATTGTCTTTTAACAGTGAAAATATAGGATTATAAATAAAGAGAAATATATTGTCATGATGCACTAGAACACTACAAAATGACAAGCCCGAGAATGTATAGCATGCTATCTCCCTTGAGCAAAAGTTTATGTTACAAGGCCATTGCTCTGTGTAGCATCTACTGTATTTCTTTTCAGATAAAGAAATGCATTTCTCTCATTTCTCTCTCTCTTTTTCTTTCTCTCTCTCTCTCTCTCACGCACAGTTCAGCCATCTCAGGAAAGAATACTGTCTCTGATACTCAGAGCTGATTGATTTTTTTTAATTGCACTGAGAATATTTTATAGCTATTGTAGTGGGTATTAAAAATTAAATAAGTTCAGTTAAAGAATAATTTATCTGGTTTGGGGCAGGCAGACGGTCCCTCAAGTAGAAAAACAGACAGAGGACTAAGCAAGAGATATCATATATTAGGCTTGTTTTCCAAAAGCCAAGGCACCTTGGACAATTCTGGAGGGTGAAAAACAGACCCTTGGATGCCATTGTTGCCACTTATTGATCCTATTAGCATTATCTCACAGTAAAATGAATGTGGAAATTTCAGTCTTCCAGGAGACATGTAAATGAGGAGGTGAAAAATAAACCAGGATAAATGGCTTCTTTTGCACAGAAAAGGAATTATGAAAAGGAAACAATGAGGTGTGTGAACAGTATGTGTATAACAGAGAATTAAGCAGATTAAACATGGGAATATCCTTTTAGTTCAAAGAAAGATCATTGAAAGACACAAATGGGAGTCCCGGTTGAAGAACAAATGAAGCTAAAATGGATGAGTCCTGAAGAACATTACCTCCTTTCCCATAAGTCATCTCCTTTTAGCCTTGTCCCTTACCACTTTATTTCTATCTAGGTTTTCAGTAACACATAAGATTCTTGCTGGAAGAAAAACACTTGAGTAGCAGATAAAAATAGAACTGGAAAGAAAGGAGCTTCTGATTTTCTGTTCCACTCTTGGAGCACTTTAGAACTTCTTTTGGAGGTATTTTTTGGGATTATCTCGTTATTGCTTTCTTTTCTGAATGCATCTCTCCATTCATTGTGCTGTATCCTTCCAGACATCTTATGTTTCTTCACTGAAAAAGCAAAAAATGTCCTCATTACATCTTCTGAGAATGCCTCTGAAGCCAGAGTGTTAAATATGTGTCTGCAGAATGCCAGAAATATGACTTTATAATTATTGTAAAAGTCAAGACACTGATATGCATACAGATTATAGGTGGTATTCAGCAGGTTCTGACCAGTTCTGGAGAACCGGTAGCGGAAAATTTGAGTAATTCGGAGAACTGGCAAATACCACCTCTGATTGGCCCGCCCCCATCTATTTTCTGCCTCCCGAGTCCCAGCTGATTGGCTGCATCTTCCTTCTGTTGCCCTGCACAGGAGAACGAAGCTGGAAAGCAGGTTAGTGGGGAGAGAATAGGATTTTGCAGTAATTTCCCCCAGGAGTGGGGAGGGAATGGAGATTTTACAGTATCCTTCCCATGCCACGCCCACCAAGTCACACCCACCAAGTCATGCCCACCAAGCCACACTCACAGAACCAGTAGTAAAAAAAAATTTAATCCCACCACTGAAACAGATACAAAGAGAGGGAGGGGTAACTGTTCGTAAGTGAATACATCCTGTATCCTATCTAAAATATTTGCATCAGATTTCTCTTTTGCTTCACAGTTTACTCAAATTAGAATCTTCAAATATATCTAGACAAAGGGAAGAATGTTGCCAGGAGCAAATCTTGTTCTCTAATCCTGTTTCCATATAATTAGAGCTATTTTGTGTTTTGATATATGAAACTGCTGTCATCCAATCTAGTTGTCACCCTAGGTGTAGAACTTTTTGGATCAGCTTAGGAATTCAAATAATAGCACGCCGATACATAAACCCCTATCAGCTTCATTTAGCCCAGCTGTTCTGAATCTTAACAATCCCAAAATATGCTGGCTGGGGAATTCTGGGAATTGAAGTCAACCTTCAGTTGACAACCTTCAGTTGGCTGCAGTTGGTCCAGAATGCGGCCGCGCGGGTGATCTTGGGAGCCCCTCGGAGCTCCCATGTAACACCACTTCTCCGCAGGCTGCACTGGCTTCCTGTGGCCTTCCGGATCCGATTCAAAGTGGTATTGTTTGTTTTCAAAGCGCTCCATGGCTTGGGACCTGGGTACTTACGGGACCGCCTGCTGCCATCAACAGCCTCCCGCCGCCCAGTGCGCTCCCACAGGGTTGCCCTCCTCGGGGTTCCGCCGCCTGATCATTGCCGGTTGGCGACCCCGAGGGTGCGGGCCTTCTCTGTGGGGGCCCCCTCCCTGTGGAATGATCTGCCCCGGGAGATACGGGCCATTACTGACCTTCCGGCGCGCAGTAAAGACCCTGTTCTTTCAACAGGCCGGCCTGGCCCAGTAAACAGTTTTTTGGGGTTTTTAAATTAACTAGGTTTAAAATTTTAATATAATCCTTAAATTTTAAATTTATTAGTAATATTTTGTATTTAATGGGATTTCGGCCGGATTAATTTGTTTAATTTGTTTTTAATTGTATATATTGTTCGTTTTTTAGTAGGCTGTACACTGCCCCGAGTCCCTTCTTGGGAGAGGGGGCGGTATAAAAATTTAATAAAATAAATAAATAAATTTTAAAGTTGCTACAGTTGAGAAACACTGATCTAGACTCTCAATTTCATCAGGCAGTTAAGCATGCAACCATTTAATACCTCAGGCAGAATCCAGCAGATATACATTAATAACTCCACTGAAGATAGCAGCTAAAATAGCTCCTTCCAACCTCAAGTTTTCTGTATGTGTCAGAGTAAAACGATCCTCTAAAACAGAAGTCTCCAAACTTGGCAACTTTAAGACTTGTGGACTTCAACTCCCAGAATGCTGGCTGGAGAATTCTAGGAGTTGAAGTCCACAAGTCTTACAGTTGTCATGTTCGGGGACCCCTGCTCTAAAAGGATGCAAACGACCAGCTGTCTGCAAGGAATATAAATCCTTTCATTCCCTGCTATCCTGTCAGAACTGAAGAAGGTTCTTGGATGAGAAGCAAAATGTCTTCAAAGAAAAAACCAGAAAGTCCAGTTGCCTCCTGAAAAAGCACCTCTGGGACAACCATGACCTGGATGACTGAGAATCTCTACAGACTGTCAGATTAAAACTTCCATCATCTCCCAACTAGCTGTTTATTGCAGGGCATTAGGTTAAAGAAAAGAGCTAATGGTCCTTGGTCTTGCTTCAGTCTCAGAACAACACTTCCTTGGGGGAGGGGTTCAATGACTTCAGTCAGCTAATTGAAACTAATGGGACCAGCTAGTCTATTTTATTTCATTTCATTGTGGATCACTCTCCGTATTCTAAAGCTGACATTAGGAGTTTACCTTAAGCTCAGCAGCTAAGTTGTATGTTTGACATTCACTGTCTTTTTCATCCTTGTAAAAATATAGATGTGTTCTCTCTTAAGTACTGTGTAAGATATTTGAAAGGCCTACCCAACAAATTGCTGGCATTCTAGCATGTGTGTGGTTTTGTGTGTGTGTGTGTGTGTGTGTGTGTGTGTGTGTGTGTGTGTGTGCATGTCTGTGCATATTTATTGCAAAGAAAGACAGCAGCTAAATATGTGGTTTGTTCAATCAAGTAACAGTTCAGAGTCAGAGCAAAAGCAATTCCATTTTATTTGATTGGTCCATTTCTGCTCTACTGTGGCTACTCCCATGGGCCAACTGTTGTGCGCACCAGCTGGAAAACCCATGTTTGCTTTCATCGCTATCATTTTTCCCCACTTTCATCTCCAAACAACCACCCTGAGGAGCAGTCTTCTTTCAGAGTAAAGGTCATGCCTGCCTCAGAAGTCATCCATCAGGGAAGACCATTTATTACTTTGATTTTAAAACGAAACACCATTTTGCTTCAAGCGCTCCATGGCTTTATCTAGAGCTGACAACCACACTAGTAAGTGATGTTAACTTGTTGCTAACACGTATTATGAGGTTGGCCTGGGAGAGATTTGGGAGCTAAGAAAGGTCTTGTACAGACACTTACTCCTTTGATAATCCTCTTAGTAGAATGAAGGAGCAAAACAGGCTGGGAAGGGGGTGTTGAGGCTCGTGTCATCAACACAATGCCACATTTTGAAGAAAGAGAAGTGATGCTGCCTGCTTTCCAAAAAGGAAAGCTGTCCTATGAAAACCAGCTCTTGAAAGTTATCCAGGTACACTGCCTCAGTCCTCAGACTTTTACATGGCTTCCCAAAGGGATTACTAAAAGTTAATGTGACAGGAGTGATTAAACACATGACTGAGAATACTCATATCATATCATATCCATTATCATTTAGATCAGAGGCAAATGAAATGAAATGCATTTAAATTTTTTGCCCTGCCACATTCATTTGGGCATGGCCTCAGCAGATCTTTCAAAGGCTACATGCCATCCTCAGTCTTTTCTTTGTTATATTGTTTCCTGCTGTTTCTAACGTCTAGGACCCTCATCAAGTCAAGCAACTTTATACATTTGATAAATAAATGAGTGAGTGAATGAACGCATAAACTATGACTTAAAAGTCACCTTCGGCTCGAGCTGAGGATTTTATGGGAATGTAATGTCAATTTTTTTTTTTTTGCAAGAATATTAAAATGGCTATCAGTGTGATCTTCTGAACAGTTTCTGCTTTGTTTTTCTTTTATTTAAATTTATTTTTTTCTTATTTATTTTTTTAAGCTTAGCCTATAACTCTGAATTTCCTGGTGGGGTCCCATCCAAGTCCCTTTTCAGATCTGCCTTGTGTAACTTTTCAAGATGGATGCACTCTCTAGTTGGGCAAAATACTTATAATTGTAATTTTACACAGAAATACACATGCCACATAGATACATATTGACACAACATTCAGACCCAAATACTTTAATTTCTGTGTCATTCCTATTTTATTAGATAGCTGAATAAGGGAAAAGTGCATTCTATTTGGACAGCTTTATGTTCTTTGAGGAAAACACATTTTCCTTCTAGAACTATGTTTCACAGCTTTGGCAACTATGTGGACTTCAACTCCCAGAATTCCCTAGGCAGTTGCTAAGGGTGAGAAACAGTGCTCTAGAACAGGGGTGTGAAACTCAAGGCCTGCAGGCCAGATCTGGCCTGTGAGGTGCTTAGATCTGGCTTGTGGGGCTGCCCTGGAAACAGCAAAGGACTGGCCTATGGTGCCTCTGCCAGTGAAAATGAAGCTCAGTGTCATGCCCCTAGTGGATACTGACTTTGAGGGAGAGGAGGAACAGTTGACAGGGAGTGGAAATGTGGCTCTGGAGGTTGTGGAGGAGGCTGGAGAAGGGCAGAGGCCAGCTGAACAGTCAGAGGAGGACCCAGGCCCATCCTCTCTCCATCCTAGGGCACACAGGAAGGAGAGGATAAGGGAGAGATGTGGTCTACTCAGGAGAAGAGGGCCTTGATCCTCTTCATGGGCCGCAGCAGTGACATCTGAATATGAGGACGGACTTGCATATGGGCAAATGCTGGAAACAAAGCATGGAAATATCTCTAGTTTATGGTTCCTCTTGAGTTTGGTGTCCTTCCCAGTGTGTGTTCTGTTATCTGTGGACATCCTCCAGCCCTTATCTTGCCTGGTTTGTGTTGCTTTTTTCCTCCTTCTTGTAACTGTTTGTGTGGAAGTTTTTTGTCTTCGTCAAGGATATCTGGAGCTTGGAAGCAAAGTGAAGAAATAAAAGGGGCTTCACTGGGTTTTTGTGACTGTGTTTATTTTGTATCCCCCTCCCCCCTCAGGTCATAACACTCAATTTTCAGCCACAACAGCCTCCTGCAGCCCTCTGCAAGGAAAAAAAGAGCACAGTGGGGGCATGTGTGCTCCCCCCAGGCTCCATTTTCGGCCATGATGGCCTCCTGCAGCCTTCTGCCAGAGAAAACTATTCACTCCAGCCATGCCTATTCTGGCCATGCCCAGCCCAGTCCCCTGAGGTCAAACACAACCTTGATATGGCCCTCAATGAAATCGAGTTTGACACCCCTGCACTAGAGAGACAAAAATGCTACTTTTCTTGAAGAAGCACAAAAGCCCTCCCAGTAGCAATATTTTTTGCACCACCAGCAGACGTGATCTTGTGGATCATGGGTCCTCACGCAATTTTATTTCTCTCAAATAACAGAGAGTGAGTTGCCATAAGGAACCACTCCAAAAAATTTGCTCCAAAATATTTAGTGCAGAGTGCTTTCTGATTGCCAGAAGCAAGCAGTATTTGTTTTAAGACAGGATTGCTTATATTGCAATTGATTTTTTTTTTCAACTACTAACAGTTCTTCCACATCCGCTTTCTTTGCTCTAACCCCAACTTCTCATTACTTCATTTTGATGCCATCCTCCCTAATCTTTTCCTTCAGGAGCCATAGCAAACGATCCGTTGTTTTCCATGGCTCCAAAGGTACTGTAGCTCTCTAATTGGTCTATCTCATACTGATAGCTTTTATTACAAGTGTCTAACCTTTTTTAAAAAAAGTCATTGTTTTCCAAACCAAATCAATTTATCATTATTCTTCCTTTTGACAGGGCTACTGCAAATATCTCAATGGCTACTGGAAGACCTTCAAGAGATTGTTCCTGCCATCTCGTGATCACCCAGATGCAGCAATGATACAAGAAATCCTTGACTTACAATTGGTTGCTTAGTGACTGTTTGGAGTTACAGTGGACCTCACAGTAGTGTTCACTTAATGACTGCCACAAAAATAGACATAATGAGCCATGGTGGCACAGTGGTTAGAGTGTAGTACTGCAGGCTACTTCTGCTGACGGCCAGTTGCCTGCAATTTGGCAGATCAAATCTCACCAGGCTCAAGGTTGACTCAGCCTTCCATCTTTCTAAGGTGGGTAAAATGGGGACTCATATTGTTGGGGGCAATAGGCTGACTTGTAAACAGCTTAAAGAGGGCTGTAAAGCACTGTGGAGCCAGTATATAAATCTATGTGCTATTTCTATTGCTATAATATAGATTTGTCATGAGGGAGCATCAGTACTTATGGCCATAATGGACAAGGCCCATGGTGGATGTAAGTCAAGGACTACCTGTGTGGTAGATGAATTTCACCTCCAGCTTTTAATCATCAGTTTGTAAAGGGGAAAAACAAAGAGTATTATTCTGAGTAACCAATGATTCTATTACATTTATTTGTATCCCTGTTAAAGTTTGATACATTTCCAGGATATTGGTTACATAGTAGCTCTGAGAAATATCCAAAAGAGGAAAACAAAGCAATATAAAACAATTTTCAAGACAATCCCTTGAGAAATTTGCCCACAATTGTCTCTGCTAGTTTTTGCCATTCTTCCTTCCTTTTGGCATCTTGGAAAAATTAAGTATCTTAATGCACCCACTGGCAATTTTTCATCTAAGACGCACTTTGCGCACAGCCAATCACTTTGCAATTTCTGACTTTGTCTGCAGTATAAGAGTCCTGGGCAGGTCTTGAGCTAGACCTCCCAAGGGTTGAATGGGAGAGAAGTCTTCCACCACATAAATTACAGCCTCTCTCATTACCTTTAAGAAAAATGAGGAGGGGGAAGCATTGATACCTGGCAAGAACATAGATGTTAGATTGATGTTTGGGAAACTGCAGTGAATCACGATTATGTGCTTTTCCTAAATATATAAATAAGACAATGAGTCAAAAATAAGTCAATAAATAAATAAATAAGTCAGTCAGTAAGTCAATAAATAAATAAACCAATAAATAAATAAATAAGCCAATTAATAAATAAATAAATATCTGTGTTCTTATCCACCCAAACAACCAGTGCTTCTATAGGTTATGGTTTTTAAAAAAGGTCAAAATGGTAGCCATGATGATGATGTCAATTAAAGTTGCATCTGTTATGAATTTAATATGTAATGCATATAAAACTCAGGCAGAACTTGGATGTATTATCATGGACTCTTAACTTTTTTGACCACTCTCTGCAAACACCCCTATAGACAACTAAGGAAAATCTCAAATTTCCACCTCTCTAACTGACCTTCTGCATGTTCTGGCTGTTGAACCAGGATCAGTCCCTATGGGATGGTTCTGAAACAGGTCCTAGCCCCAGGGGTGGGATTCAATTTTTAAAACAACTGGTTCTGTAGGCGTGGCTTATTTGGTGGACGTGGCTTGGTGGTCATGTGACTGGGTGGACATGGCTTGGTGGTCTTGGCTGGGCATGGTCAACTCAATATCACTCACATTGAGGCACCATCTCTTCGCCAGGCCTCTCATGACTATGGGAATGCTGCAACAGCCATAAATGTGAAAAAAGGTCAAAAGTCACTTTTTTCAGTGCCATTGTAACTTTGAATGGTCACTCCACACAATCAAAGTACTTGCAAAGGAAGGGGAAAAAACTCCAGAAAAGGAAGTCTAATAAGGAATGTAATAAGGGTTAATGGAGAGGCAGTTTCTGTAAGCAACACCAGAATGGTTTCCTTACAGGATTAGGCCAGTAATTTCTTCTAACAACTGGTTCTCCGAACTGCTTAGAATGTTAACAATCGGTTCTAGCGAATAGGTGTGAATGGTAGAATCCCACCCCTGCCTAGCCCTAAGGGTCATAAAGGAACTCTAATCCATTGTTTCAAAAAATATAAGATGCACCTTCTTTATGAAATGGAAACAAAAGGATATAAAACATTACGGGCTAGGAATATTTAAAGAAAGGTACTGGAGCAATACTCTTATTTTATATATCCTTCATTGGCTTGCAGATTTTTAGATGTGTTTCTGGAGTTTAAAAAAATGGCTTGGGGGGAAAAAAAGAGGTAAAATTGTGGCATGTAATAGATTTCAGCCCTTTTTACAGAGAGAGAAAGTTGTTACTGTAATGTGCCTTAATTATGTTGAGAGGAGTATGTTTAATTCCGACTCTGACCAGGAACCTCATGTTTTAATTTACAATATGCTACAATAAGTCTCAGCCCATCTTAAACAGTATCCCTTTGAACTATCGGTGAGACCTATAATTTTATTTTACACTGAGCTGTCTTGTAAAAAATATTATCTTTCTGTCTATCTAATTAAAATAAAGATGTAATAAAGAAGTTACAGTTTTAATTAGAGCATAGATCTTAAAAGCTATTACGGCTTGATTAATAATCCTTTAACAAGAGATGAGGAATAAAAGATTCTAGTCTCATGAAGAATCAATAGGCATTACTCAATTATGCTAACAGAGTTATACAGAGTAATCTGTGTCCCAATTAATGACTTTTCTTGTTAAAACAGCTGGTGGAGTTAACATTTATTAATGAGTCCTGATTTGTTTGTTTGCTCGTGTTTAAACGCTGCTTGAAACAAAACAAATATATTTCAAGAAGCAGGGTAGTAGGATAAATGATGTGTGTATATATGTGTTCTACTTTATGTAACATCAGTATGCCAGTTTAAAATATGGTTCAATAATTTTGCTTTTGTATACCACAGAAGCGATGGGCATGCCATAAAGTTATACATCAAGCTATTTATTTGAAGGGGATGTGTGGCTCGGTGGCTAAGACGCTGAGCTTGTTGATCAGAAAGGTTCGAATCCCTATCGCCACATAAAAGAGTGAGCTCCCATTACTTGTCCCAGCTTCTGCCAACCTAGCAGTTCGAAAGCATGTAAAAACGCAAGTAGAAAAATAGGGACCACTTTGGTAGGAAGGTAACAGCGTTCCATGCACTTTCGCCATTTAGTCATGCCGGCCACATGACCATGGAGATGTCTTCGGACAGCACTGGCTCTTTGGCTTTGTAACAGAGATGAGTACCACCCCCGAGAGCTGGAAACGACTACCATGTATATGCGAGGAGAAATTTACCTTTATCTATTTATTTGAAATTATTGCAGCCAGGAGGCAGAGATGTGTCTGTCACTGAAACCACAGTAGCCTGACAGATCTCTTTCTGTCATCTTCATAGCAATAGCAATAACACTTAGACTTATATACCACTTTGTGGTGCTTTACAGCCCTCTCTAAGTTGGAATGGGACAATTAGACATTGACCATTGGCCATGCCTCCTTTGTCCCCGCCCACCCACCAGCTTTCCTCCTCTGGTGGCCCTTCCCCAGTCATTCTTCATGGCCATTGGTCTCCTAGCCCTCTGCCCAGCCCTTCATCCCTGCCCATTTGCCCAAACATCATTTGACCTGGGGCTTTAGCTGCCTGAGACAAATAACCCCCAGCCAATCAGATGGCAAGCAGAAGCAATAGTGTAGTGGAGGCAGCCTGCGATGCAAGATTTTTTTTTAAAAAAGTACCGTAGCTGTGCTGCAAGTTTTGGGGTCTTGAAGATTTGTCACCAGGACTGGAGGATGGGGGAGTAGCAGCTGTCAGGACCACTGGGGGCTAGGCAGATGAGAGTGTGTTGGGGAGCCCCAGGAAGGGAAGGAGGATTGTCTCAAGGAAGCTTCACAAAGATAGCTGGCTTGCAATTCAGTCAACTCCAACGAAAAAGGGGAGGACAAGCAAGGCAGCACAGCTTTTGGTGTTGTGGGTGGGGGGCTCGGGGATTACACAGGTGAACGACAAGGCTGGCGCTGCTTCTGGGGTTGTATGTGGGAGGCTGGAGGGATCATGCAGGTGAACAGCAAGGCCAGCACTGCTTCTGCAATTGCAGGAGGACTGGAGGGGGTCACACAGAATGGGCAGGGATGAAGGGTGAGGAGCAGAGGGCCAGGGGGCCATTAACCATGAAGAATGGCCAGGGAAGGGTCATTGGAGGAGGAAAGCTGGGTGTAAATGGGCTGAGACGGGTAGCTATGGGTGAAAGAGAAATGAACAAGGATCCATGTCTAAATGTCCTAAACCCCTCTAAGGGGTTTACAATGTCAGCATATTGCCCGCAACTATCTCGATCCTCATTTTACCGACCTTGGAAGGATGGAAGACTGAATCAACCTTGAGCCAGTCGAGATTGAACTCCAGGCAGCGGGCAGAGTTTATCTGCACTGCTGCACTTTAGCCATTTCACCACAAGGCTCCAGAGTCTTCTTCATCCACCCATCCTTTCCACTCTAGTTTTGGAGTATTTCTGTATACTTATGTAATTCTACTTACGTTGCTATTGTCTGTTCTTAAATGGGGAGGTATCTTCCATCTTGAATCACACTGGAGCAGAATATTAAATCCCACTTCCCCAAGAATAAGCTTTTAAATAAAAGACTGCATTTCTCCTATTTAACTAGGGTTTCTAGGCTCAAGTGGTATTTGGGCACATTGTGCTCAAAACTGAGCGTACAAAGCCCAACGAAGAATAAAGAATTTTTATTATTATAAAAGCTTCTGGGAAGGATATGAAAAAATAAGTTAGCTATACTCAAATTATATGCTATATGATAAGCAATCTGAGCAAACAAAGAGGGAGAGTTTTTTTTTAACCTCTCGGTCGGGTACAAACCCAACAAAACAGTGTTGAAAAGAATTGGAAGTTACTTAACACTCCCTTATATATTTTCCCTAATAGGCTTATGTGATTGGTTCTTGCTCTATCAATGTTTTTGAACACTAGATCTGAATTCTAGGTCTGGACAAGGAGTTGCTAATTGGCAGGTGGGGAACTTCTCCTTGTAGTGTACAGGCTGTTTTGGGGGCCGTTTTCAAGACCGTTTTCCAGGCCGTTTTCAGGCCGGTTTTCACTGGGCAGCCCTAGTTGTTCAGAGTGTCTCTGGAACTTATTGTATCCATGAGCTTTCTATTCAGCGATTTCGATACTTCCTGGCTTTTGCCATCTCCTCCATTGATTTATCCAATGTGAGTTCTTTGTAGCTTTGTTCGTTCTTTGTAGGTCTACTCTGCTTTCAAATGCTTCAAAGTCTTCTATCGACCTAAGGAAACTTTTCCTGGATTTTAATCTCTCATGAGCATTTGGTTATAATGTGTTAGCTCTTTCGTCCATCTTGTCTGATAATGGCAGTGCAATTATATTTTTGAGATGATCTATTTGAGTTGGAAATGCAAAGGTTTTCTAAAAACTAAGGGTTCCCCTGTAAACTATGTGCTCTATCACCTTCTGATACATAGAAACATGGGTTTAAAAACCCAAATGCATTTTAGTCAGTTTTAGCTAAAAAAAAAAGTTGTCTAAAACAATTGAGTATAAGTCTCTACAACAGTTCTTACCTCCTTGAAAATTCAACCCAAAGCAACAGAAGCTAACATTTCCCCTTTGTTTGGTCATTTCCAAATGTTTTAGCAAGTCAGTTGTGGGCAGATGTTTTTTGTGTGGTAAGTACCTCCTTTCCTGAGCAACCTTCTTTAAATCAAATATTGGTGACCTACAGGCCATTCTTCAAGACACACTTATGCTCTGCAAAATCTATGATAGATTGCTTGGGAACTGCCACGGCTAATGCTGCATACTAATCTTTTGCAATTCAGCACCCTCGCTGCCAGGTGATTAAGTACCTTGGAAACTAGTGTGGCCAATAAACTTATCCCTCTATTCCGCCCCCCCCCTCCCCCCCAGATCTATAGGTAATTTCTTTGAGCTGACATAGAGATTTCATTTGTAATAAACAGTCTGGGTAATGATTCTCACTGTTAACTTTATGTGGTTTCAGTTTGCAAGATGTGAATGAAATACATACTAAACTTCTGTCGGGTATGAAGTTTCTATTATATGAAATTCCATTCCTAACAGTCAATGGCTGTTGATGTACTACTGCTCTTGTGTGAAGAGACGGAAGATTCAGTGCCTTGGCTGCAAAATCCCACAGTGCTCCTGTGCATTTGCCAGCTCTTGACCTCCACTTTTTATCTTCTGAAAGGGCATAATGGAGATTAGCATTGCATGCTGCAATGATTAGACAGCTCATCAAATGGAAAGATACTTATCTCCTATCAACAAAGGACTAGCCAAAGAAGTATTGGGAAAGTACAGGTAGGGATACATTGTTGGATATAAAGTAATATAAATGAAGAGAGAGACTAATTAAAGCAAAGAAAAGGAATCTGTGAAAAGGAAACCTGAATACCAAGGAAGTGATGTGGCATAAGAAATACTGAAGAATTTTTTTCTAAAATCATGGCACCTCCATTTTAAAAACTCCAAATCAGAGAAGCTTAATTTCTAAAATTTGGACTCAATCATCTTGGAATGATGCAGTGTGGATTGTACTTAGAATATTATTACATTTTTCTGAACCTGAAAATACATTGAGAATCATTATCAAACCGAAACATTACTTAAATAATTAAACTTTCCATATTATCACTAAAAGAAAATGGTGGTGAGTAAATACCACCAGTAGGTTTTCTTAGTAGCCTTAAAAAAATAGAATTATTTCTTTTTCTTGTTATGTTTTATTCAAATTTTGTAGGCTGAGTGGCATTTTCAGAGTGGTCCTCTTGCAGCTTCAGTTATGGGACTGTGGTTTTCTTCAGCCTCGATAGAGAATGTTGGAATTAATGAGAAGGCGCAATAGCGGTGCTGCAAAACATCCAACAACCGTGAATGACAACCTCAAGAAATACAGGAAATATGTAATTACCTCTTTGCTGCCCCCTAGCAGTGGCCTGAATTTTTCCAGTCCAAATGAAAAGAACTGAAATCAGAATGGAAGAACAGAAAGTAAACATGAGTCCTTTGTCATATTTCTTAGGTAGCATGGAGTCAAGCTTTGAATTTCTGATTATTCATTCTTAACAATAATATGAAAGGAAGGACATAATCCTGTGCTAGATCACATTGTACATTATAAAAAAGAGGTTGAGACTCTAGAAAAAGTGCAGAGAAGAGCAACCAGGATGATTAGGGGACTGGGGATTAAAACATATGAAGAACAGTTACAGGAACTGAGCCTGGCTAGTCTAGTGATGAGAAGGACCTGGGGAGACATGATAGCAGTGTCCCAATATTTGAGGGGCTGCCACAGAGAGGAAGGGGTCAAGCTATTTTCCAAGGCACCTGAAGGACAGACAAGGAATAATGGATGGAAACTGATCAAGCAGAAATTCAACCTAGAAATAAGGAGAAATTTTCTGACAGTGAGAACAATCAACCAATGGAACAGCTTGCCCTCAGAAGCTGTGGGAGCTTCATCACTGGAGGCTTTCAAGAAGAAATTGGACTGCCATTTGTTAGAAATGGTGTAGGGTCTCCTGCTTGGACAGTGGTTTTGGACTAGATGACCTACAAGATCCCTTCCAACTTGGTTAATCTGTAATATGTAACCAGTTCAACAAATAGCAGGACCTGCCAATGATCCCCAGGTAACAAAATCACATTCCAAAATCAAAAAACTTTTTATCTATCCATTTCCCCTTTCCCGCACCTCCCCCACTCGCCACAATCTAGCATCCCAGAAAGATTAAAGGCTGTTTATCTGCAGTTAATGTCACACCCCATTTAATAGCTCTCCAGGGATCATAAAAAAAAATCTAAATGCTATCGTGCCCCTTTTTCCCTCCCAGAAAACCCTGCCTACCAGACCTAATTAATGTGTCTCACAGTTAACAAAGGCACACTTAGGATTATTAGTCTAATTAAAAGGATTTTAGCAACTGCAGTCATCCCCTCTCGCTTCCTCCCAATCCATCTTGACATATGCAACTCAAATAAATTAAGCCTATTAATCACCATTGGTACCAATGATATATATTCTTGGAGCTCTGTCACGTCTCTGAAAGTTAGACTCTAACAGCCCTCATTAAGTCTAATTTTGTTTCTCAATAAAGGCTAATAAATACGAATGGTAACATCACAATAAAACATTTAATTATTCAAGAATAGGTATGGAATGTGACAATTAGTATTCTGCTGTGTTGTCTCTGTTTATGCAATAATGGACTCAAGGGCTTTCTAGTCAAAAGAGAATCTTCTGGAACTTCAGCTGATTAGAAGAAATTGATTATTTCAAGAAATACAACCCCTTCTGGTTTATGGTATAGGCCATGCAGAAAGAAAAAAAAACAAGATTTTTATGTGCTAAACAATAAGCAAAAATAGTAGCTGAAGGCCTCAGGGTAATAACATTGATTGCAAGCAAGAGCCATAAACTTGGTTTCTTAGTTATAGCTTCTCTTCCAAATGAATGAGAGTCAGTAATGCAACTTCTGAGGGCCGCAGAACACCCATATGATCTTCGAGGGACATCCATGGTACTCTGAAAAGGTAAAATGTTGCACCAAAATGTTACAAGATCGTACAACTGTGTGATGTTGAAATCTCATTCTATTCTGTGCATCGGCACATGCATTCAAAACAATAACTTTGGTGTTGGGAAAGGTTCCTCAGAATACCTTGGACACTCGCGATAACAGACAAATGCATCATTGAGCAAAGCAACCGAGAATTTTTTCTCAAGGCAAAACACCAAGCTCAAATTACCCTACTTTAGACAAATTAAAAGATCTCTGAAAAGGCTCTAATGCTGGGAATGGTGAAAGAGAAGAGGATGACCAGAAGTAAAATGGATGGTCTCAGTTGAAGAATTACAGAGCTGGAAGGGACCTTCTAGTTCAAGAGACAAATTGATGTCCAATCTCTTCTTAAAATCCTCCATTGATGGTCTCATCCACCCACAACTTCCGGAGGCAAGCCATTCCACTGATTAATTGTTCCCACTGACAGGAAATTCTTCTTAATTCCAGGTTAGACCTCTCTTTGATAAGTTTCTATCCATAAGTTTCTATCCTTTGATAAGTTTCTTTTCCTCCCATCAGGTGCTTTCAACAAAAGATTGACCCTCTCTTCTTTGTGGCAGCCTCTCAAACATTGTCAGACAAGTATCATATCACCCCTAATCCTTCTCTTTATTAGTTCCATAGTTCCTGCAATTGTTCATTGTAAGTTTAGCCTCCAGGCCCCTGATCATCTTTGGTGCTCTTCTCTGCACTCTTTTTAGAATCTCAACATCCTTTTTGTATTGTGGTGATCAAAACTGGATGCTATAATCCAAGTATGGTCTTACCAGTGCCTTGATACATTCTAGGACTGCATTGGTTTTTACAGTGGTGATGAGTGCACCATTGGAAGACTTGAAGATCAAGTTAGGGACCATATTTACAAGACAGATTGTCATAAAGGAAATCTATCAGGTCATTAATAGTCAACCCTGACTTGATTGCACATAATCAATCACATGGATTCAGGGGAGATTTTATAGTCTGAGCAACTTGTTGTAATACCAACATAGCAACAGGCTGTATCCTTGTCTTAAAACATTCTGACTATTGGAATTCTTTGACATGAGTGAATTTGGATACATGTCAATCTCACATCCCAATTCAACCTTTCTAAGGATTCTTTGTGAAAATCTCTACTAGAGTAACTATGCTAGAACATTTGTAGAATCAATTTCTTTATAGGTATCATTAATTATGCAGAGTTCCATACTAATTTCCTACTACTATACATAAGAGACCTGTAAAGCATCTTAGAATTATCCGAGTGATTGAAATCCTAATAGTTTATTCTGTGGCCTGGGAAATATGTGTATGTTGTTCCATAACTATGATGAGAACAGAAACGTAAATTGATTCCATACTTTATTAGAACTGAACCTACTTCAGAATTTATGCAGAAGCGTGCTTAATTCAATGCACAAATGTCAGTCCAGAACCTCTTTACTATTCACTGAAATAGCCTATATTTTTTCTGTGTAAGTCAGTTGCAGCAGCTTTGAAGAGTTGATTCTTTAAAGTAGCCATTTTTTTTTCAGATTCACACAGAAGCCTGCAGGTGGGGAAGTGTTGCAAACAATGAATAGCAGAAATGTGTTCTGTGCTTCTTTTGAATTATTTTCAAAGTTCACATATTTATAGGTTTTAAAATGTTGTTCGGTTTTTTAAAAAAATGAAATTCAGGAAAGAGTTTTAAGCAGGAAATCACTTTTTAACTTAAGTACATTCATGAATACCGATGGTCTTTAGAAAGAATTCATTGATAAAATGTGAATGCAAATGTAAGAGAATTCATTGCTGAACAAATCACGTTTCCCGCTTCAGGTTGTTATGTATCTTATGGGAACTAAAACAGCTTAAGAGAGGGATTAATTCTCAGACAATACTTGAATTTGAAAATATGTTTCCAGTGTAAATGCCTGACATCTTAGCATTCTAACCTTTGTTAAAAGGAAAAGCCTTGGATATCTCATGCTGGGATAAATGCTTGAATAAAAATAGGGAATTGTGTAATTCAACCTCCATAAGCAATTAGTACTTAGAAAACTGGATAGATCTTCTTGTTCACAAGAAAAAAGAACAAAAACGAGACATAGAAAATCTGTTCATAATGTCGAGAAGGGCTGCAGTTTGGGGTCAAAAGCAATTGCCAAGAAGAAAATATGCATAATTCTTGGAAGTACATTTCTTTCAGGACAAAACAGATTCTTGCAGCTTATAGGCATGAATGATAATATATATTTGAAACGCACAACTGTAATAGCCAATCAACATAATAAATGTAGTATAGAGGTAATTTCTTCCTTCACTAAGTTTTCCCAACCAAGACTTACCGTTATCTGGAAAACTTGAAAATAAATTAAATATAATGAGAACTAGATATGCTCATAGGGAATGCCTGGTTTAAGGGGTCATTAATCACTAGTTTAAATTCTAAATTCCCTAGTCATCTTAATTAGTGGTATATTGTTGAAGTTTTGGGCTCACCATAGAAACAAAAATGAAGTTTTGCTGACCCTATTTATTTCGTGTTATTATTAAGGAAAATAAGTTGTCAATATAATTTAGATTTCCAGAAGAATAACTGTGTTTGGAGTTCCTCTGCATTACAAGGCCTCCTTATTTCATTGATTTTCTTGGGTCATTTATGTCTGCCCTCTAAATTCATAGAATGTCTTCTTTGGTTATGTCCATTTAGGTTCTACTGATACAGCACATCCTCCTCAACTGTCTAATTCTGACAAAGGTCAGGCAATTCTTCATTTGGAATAATCTACAGAACCTGGGATACAAGCAACCTGGGATTTACTGCCTTTCAGATGCTGTGCCCCATGTATTTTCTTTTCTTATTCTTTACTGTATTGTGGTCATTAAGCAACACAAGAGAATGGACATGTAAATGGTCAACATATTTAAAACCAAATGGATAATCTCAAGGTATTTGAGAAAAGCACACGCAGAGAAAAAACATGGGCTAAAGGACAATATTAAATCAAAATATGGTAAAAGGTTTCCTCAGGCTATACAAAGCAAGAAGTTATTTGGTGGAAGTGTGTTTCTGAGGGATACCTGACACTGATAATATGGCAACAATAATTTATTGCTATTTATCATAACTTACCACAATGTGTGATAATCTATACAGGATGGTAATCACTAATTTATTATAATTTGTGATATTTGTTACAATTAGATTCCATAGAGATATTTGAGGGGGGGAACAGTATTTACATCCTAGTGCTCAGATAAAAAATGTGTCCATTTCAGCAAAAACTATATGTTGGCATCTGAGGCAATGCATAGACATAAAAGTGGGGGATCAGCCTCAGATGCCATGGGATGGCCTGGAAATGGGATGGCCTGGAAAAAAAATAATAGAGTAAAGAAAATCTTAGTAATTTAGTAGTTCAAAAACGTGTGTTTTTTTAAAATTGGCCAATCCCCCACTTTCTTTATTCTATTACTTTTTTCCAGGCCATCCCATGGCAGCCATTTTTTGAATGAACTATATATAGCATGGGCTCAACCCTCCCAATGCATCCCTCCAGCCCAAACAGGCCCCAAGTTATTTTGACAGCCATTTTATTGCCACTATCCAATCATCAGAGTTATTAAGCAAAGGGCTGAATTTCATACTCTTTGCCTTGGCACCACTTTGCTTTATATGAACAAGATTCCATAATGTTGGTGTCAGCATTACAGTGCAAGATAAATCCTTCCCTCAGCAAGGCAATGCTAGGATTTATTCAGCTGCAGAAAGGTTTCCTGTTTCTTATAATGCTGGCACCAAAGATTTTATTGCTCTTTGCCTTTCCCCTGGCACCCTCTGAGTCTGGTATCCCTTAACTTGGGCTACTGGTGACAACTCTACAAGGAGAAAATTCCATCACTAGCCTTTCCATCTATGAAATGGAAGAAGAGCCAGCAGATACTGACAATCCCCAGAAGCCATTCTTGAGCAATTTCACTCCAATTGTTTCCTTTTCTTCTTCAAGAGATCTTTTTCAGCCTCAGAAGTAAAACATTTCCCTTTAAAAGAGTACCCTTTTCACTTGATTGTGTAAAGACTTTGTTCTAACGTGTACTGGGCAGAGGAAATCAATATGTACTTTAGATCATGCCCTAGGGACGCCCCCAGAAGAATTGGGCCAAAAGGTGTAATTATGAAGCTGTTCAGTTTTATTTTCTTAGCTCCTGCTGGCTGGTTTGTTGGACAGCTGCTTCTTCTTAATCTTGAATATCTCCATCCTTCCACACCAGGAAGGTGGAAATCTAACCCATGCTAGAATATCCAGATCAAGAGGGGTCAAATAAATCCTGAGCAAGTGGTTATTTAATTCACTTTACAGTATTATTCTTTGTATGCAAATATATCATTTCCAACATTATTCATTTGTTTGCAAGCACATGCGGAGAAAGCAAAAGCTCTCCAAAATGAAAACAAGAACAAAATGTGCTATTTTTGAAATATTTAATCACTTCAGTTCCAGGAAAGAAAAAAGAAATGTAGATGTTTTCATTTTGGCAGGTTGGTTCAAGGCACCAAAAATGCTCTGGACATTTCACAATTTATTCCAAAGAGGAATGGAAAGTAATTATGAAACACCAATCCATTTTCTTCTTCTTATGAAAATGAATTTCTTGTGAGAACATGGAATACAAATTTAGCTCGCTGTTTTCAAAAATACAGAAACAAATGTTGGATTCAAGCCTAATCCTGCATCAAACAAAACCACTAAAATCAAACTTAATAAAGATGGGTTAAGATTCTATTGATTAAGACTGGACCTTACCTGAAATAACAGAGCTGGACTTTAGAAATTTAGAGGATGTTGATAGTTTGTGGGTTTTTGTTTCAATAATCACAAAACGTTTATTTCAGCACCACTATCCTGAATATTTTTTTGCCAATTCATTTGCCAAACACTTGAAAACAGGCACCTACTGGATTATATTGCTTGAAGGACTATTTATTTCACAATGTTTCCATCTATCAGGTGAGGTTAGGCACAGTGGGCACACTACATGCTTCATTGTCTATGGAGATCCTCAGTTTTCAGGTCATGGTTGTCCCAAAGGCAGGAGTAGGATTCTACTGGTTCAGCCTGGTTTGAGTGAACCGGTAGATCTAAAGATGGGAGTGAACCAGTTCATTCCAATGATCAGCTGTTGGGCCTGCCCGGTTGCCCGGGCTCTAGTCTGTGCTTTATTTCCAGGTTTTCTTGCTCAGCTGCTTCATGTGGCACAGTGGATTGCCACGCGTCAGCTGTTTTACACACAGGGCTTGCAGCAAAAGGTGAGTTGCAAATGCTGTGTGCACACAAAGCACATGTTTGGTGCGCGCACGCTCATTGAACCATGGATGTGTTGTGATTCACTGGCAGCAGGTGCAGACGGCTGAGGTCTCAGAGAGCAAGGCCTCAGATGAAGGGCCTGCATGTGATGTAGGGATGGGGCCAGGACCATCAGGGAGTGGATGCTGCCTTCGGAGATTGTGGAGTCTGGCAGCAGTGATGCAGAGGCCCCCGAGGAGCCTGTGCCCAGAGCGGGTGCGTGCAGGGCTGCTCGTAGGAAAGAGCAGCTGCAGCAGCATGGGCGACTTGGGAGTAAGGCTGCAAAGTAATGGCCCCTCCCTTAAGAGATAAAAGTCACCCTGAGAGACTGGTATTCTTTGCAGGAAGCAAAGAAGTTCTTGCACTTCAAGCCTTGTGAAAGTTTGGACTATCTTGGTTTGTGTTTGAAGACTTTTTGCTTGGAATATTTCTTGGCAACTTAATCTTGTGCTTTTGGTAGCCTTGCCAAGGTTTGTGCAAGGCTCGTTCTTATCAGAGACAATTAGTTTTAATAGCCTTTTAACCATGAATTAACAGAATTCACAGAGAAGCATTAAAAGGTTTTGCTTTTACCTCTGTTTGGTGTTTGTTTACTTGGAACAAGGTTTAGGTCAGAACAGGATGAGAAGTGAAATGTGTGATGACCCAGAGTATCTTAGAAATATAACAAAACCCAAAACATAACCCACACAATGCCTTCAGCTTGGCTTCACTGTTTAATTGTTCACACTGGAGGAATAAACTATTTTCAAAATAAAATTTTGAAGGAAATTAACACAGTTCAAATTCAAAGAGCAGATAATGAAGCAAAAACCAAAAACAAACTGTATTGAATAAAGTTCCACAACAGACCAGGATAGATAATTGCCAACTTCAGGAAGATAACCAGGTACAGTCTGTTGGAAGAACGCCAACCAAGATAAACCTTCTTTAAGAATAAAACACTAATTTGTCTCCAGCGTCTGTTAGCATGAAGGTCCAAACTCTTATGCAAATCTCACACCTGCAACCCATGAAGAGGATCATGGCCCTCTCCTCCCAAGTAGGCCACATTTTATCCTGATCCTCTCCTCCCTGCATGCCCTAGGATGGAGAGGGGATGGGCCTGGGTCCTCCTCTGACTGCTCAGCTGGCCTCTGCCCTTCCTCAGCCTCCTCCACCACCTCTGGCGCCACACTTCCACTCCCTGTTGGCTATTCCTTCTCTTCCTCAGAGTCAGTCTCCACCAGGGGCATGACAAAATGTCTTCCAGGAAAAACAAAGAAAGTCCAATTGCCTTTTGAAAAAAAAAACCACCTTTGGTACAGGTCCCATTAATTAAATGATGACAACTTACAGGATCCAGAGAAAACTGTTCCCACCACTGAGAAGAGACATCCTATCAGAGATTCATATTGCTTCTATCTTAACGACCTTCTGAAGACTATTAAAAATCTGGTTGTTTACCCAGGTTTTTGGATAAGATCAATTGTGAAAAGGAAAATAATAATAAAAAAATGTCTCCTCTGTTATAGGAAAAAGCCATCCATGAATAGAAGATCATGATCATACATAGTCCATTAAATTCAGAATTTTGCATTGTATCCAGATTCCTGGGTTTAAAGTTTGACTTTCCACACCTGCACACATTTTTTCATAAGGAATTCCATCATTATAAATGAACTCTTACTTGTAGTAATATACTTTATCTTAACTCAGTCATACATACACCCATATCCATCATGCTATTTTATTTTAGGGTAAATAATACTATGCAAAGTTCAGAAAGAGAGTAAGCAATAGCACTTAGCACTTAGCACTTAGGCTTATATATCACTTTGTAGTGCTTTCTCTAAATGATTTACCGAGTCAGCATATTGCCCCCAACAATCTGGTTCCTCATTTTACCGACCTCGGAACGATGGAAGGTTGAGTCTACCTTGAGCTGGTCAGATTCGAACTGCTGGCAGTCAGCAGAATTAACCTGCAATACTGCATTCTAACCATTGTGCCACCAATTAGAAGCAAAAAGGAAAAGAAAAGAAAGGTATAAGAGAAAAACATAAACAAATTATCCAAGTCTACTTTAAACCCTATCCAGGATCTCTCTCCATATTTGTTCATCCTTGCAAACCATTTTTTCCACAAAACCTTTTCATCACTTCATATATTACCTTTTGTTCTTTAATGTTTTGTTATATACACCAAACTTTCTCCTATGCATCTCTCAATAACCCTCTGAATGGCAAAATTCTGGTCTGCACACGCCTTCCTAGAATTCAATCAAACTGTGCATTTCACTTTTCCTCTCATTGTCACCTCTTGTACCTTTTCAATCAGAATTCTTTCAAACACTCCCCAGGGCACACTTAACAAAGTAATAATTGTCCTGTTGTTTTTACACTCACTCTTGCTGCCTTTTCTTTCGTTTAGTCTGGCAATCTATAAAGGGACAAAATTCATAACTGATATGCACATTTCTGACAATATTTTGCACTAGAAATGGAAACACTTAAGGGTCTGCACATTCCCCCCCAAAATGAAGAAGAAATGTTTTGGACCTTGTGAAATAGTATTCCCTCTTTGCTGTTCATCAAAGCAATACAGGTAATCCTCGACTTATGACCACAACTGAGCCCAAAACTTGTGTTGCTAAGTGAGACATTCATTAAGTGAATTTTGCTCCATTTTACAACCTTTCTTGCCATAGTTGCTAAGTGAGTCACTGCAGTTGTTAAATTATTAACACGGTCGTTAAGTAAACCTGGTTTTCTCATTGACTTTGCTTGTCAGTTGGACGCAAAACGTGATCACATGATTCCTGGAACACTACAATGATCATACATGTGAGTCAGTTCCCAAGCATCTGAATTTTGATCATGTGACTATGAGGATGCTGAAAAGGTCGTAAATGTGGAAAACGGTCATAGGTCCCTTTCTTCAGTGCCGTTGTAACAATGATAGGATTCGATTTTTTTACTACCAGTTCTGTGGGCATGGCTGGTGGGGGTGGCAGGGGAAGGATACTGCAAAATCTCCAGTCAGAGGTGGTATTTGCCGGTTCTCCAAACTACTCAAAATTTCTGCTACCGGTTCTCCAGAACTGGTCAGAACCTGCTGAATACAACCTCTGCAATGTAACTTCAAACAGTCACTAAATGAACTGTTGCAAGTGCACTTCATTATTTTTTCAGCCTTCCATGGTTGCAGATGCTACTTCAAGGCCTCAATTTACTGAGACTCTTAAAGCAGCTGTATTTTTTCTTTTCAGGATTGCGTGGTGGCCTAAATAAAGTCACAATGCTTTAATGACTAGCACAGAAGTGCTTTGTTTTCAGTTGCTAGAGATCCAAAGCACATTTTATGAGTTCTTTTCAAGACCAATTCTGATTTCTACAGAGAAGATAAAATACTTGTTTGGGAACAAAACGTCTTACAGGTAGTCCTTGACTTACAACCATTCATTTAGTGCTGTTCAAATTTGTAACGGCACTGAAAAAGGGGACTCACAACCAGAAGTGGTATTCAGCAAGTTCTGACCAATTCTGGAGAACCAGTAGTGGAAATTTTGAGTAGTTCGGACAACCGGGAAATACCACCTTTGACTGGCCCCGCCCCCATCTATTCTTTGCCTCCTGAGTCCCAGCTGATCGGCTCGGTCTCCTTTTGTTGCCCTGCACAGGAGAACGGAGCTGGAAAGCAAGTTAGTGGGGTAGGGAGGGAATAGGATTTTGCCCTATCCTTCCCCTGCCACGCCCACTAAGCCATGCCACACCCACTAAGCCATGCCTACAGAACCGTTAGTAAAAAAATTTTGAATCCCATCACCGCTCATCGCCAATCTTCACATTTACAACTGTTGCAGCATCTCCAGCGTCCCATGATCGAAACTTGGGTGTTTGTTAAAAAGCAATGCATTCATAACAGTTGCAGCATCCCAGGGTCACGTCATTGTATCACTTAACAACTGTGGTTAAAAAAAAAAAAGTTGTAAAACTTAACAATCGCCTTGCTTAGCAATAGAATTTCTAGTCCCAATGACAGGTCCTGTGTCTAAAGGTTATGATCTTATATTGCTATGAGGTCTCAAGCAGAACGCCTTCTCCCTTTTCTATTTTCGAAACACATTTATGCCTGGAAGGTCTTCCACCCCTCTGAACAGACTATTACAGGTAGTCCTCAGCTGATGACCACAATTGAGCCTAGAATCTTTGTTGCTAAGTCAGACATTGGTTCAGTGGGTCTTGCTTAGTGGGTCTTTTCTTGCCACATTTCTTTAGTGAATCGCTGCAGTTGTTAAGTTAGTCACTACCATTTATAACATTTTTGCAAAAAAAATACCCTGGCATTTTGACAAAAATGCCCCATAGCAAATAATGGGTTTGCTTAACAACCTGTGGTATTTGTTTAACGACCACGGTGGCCACTTAATGATCATGGAATTCACTTAACAACCCACTGCAAAAAAGACAATAAGATCAGGTTGGTTAAAGGCCCCTTGGTAATTGATTTAACTCACATGGGATTTTTCAAAAATATATTGGCTGCGAGCCCCACAGGTGAGAAAATCCTACTCTTTCATTAAGCTACTTGTAGCGATGGTGGGAAATGGCTTTACCTTTGAATTAAGAGGGCACAAGGCTAATACGAAGCAGTTTTACAAGGCGTCTGGGCAGCAATCGATAAAGCCACCTGCTGCTTAAAAGAAAATTACATTCAATCACTGAGCTCAGCCTCCGAAGCCACCCCCTTAACAAAGGAAATCACAGAGGAGGGATGCTGAAAGAGAAGGGCGGGATTCTCCATGCCTTTCAGAGGCAGCAGGCAGTAGACGCAAGAGTCTGACCTGAACCCACAATTCTGTTTGTCACTCCCGGGTGACAAAGAGAAGAGAAAGAGGAAATAAGTCACAATGATGCTACTTTGGTGTGTTACAATAATCTAGGAATCTGGGCAGCAGCAAAACTAATTCCAGCAGCTACCTGGATTTTTACAGCCCAGATAGGGTAGACTAGGGATGTCAAACTTGTGGCCCGCAGGTCAAATGCGTCACCTGCTGGTCACACCCACCCTAATTTAGCGAAAGGGGGGAAGTCATGATACATCACATGATGACAATTGGCACTGCAAGTTTGACACCCCTGGGGTAGACCTATTGGAATAAATAAGATAACTCCCCTTTACTCTAAATTTTTTTATAGGATTGATCTCTCTGTAAGCATGAGAAACCCAGTTCCTTTTTTGTTTATATTTTATTTATTTGATTTGTCAATCGCTTACAAGATAATAGGTATAAGTATATACATAGTTATGAATACATGAAATGTGTACATATAAGAAAAATAAAAGAAACAATAGGACAGGGACGGTAGGCATGTTGGTGCGCTTATGCATGCCCCCTACAGACCTCTTAGGAAAGGGGTGAGGTCAATAGTAGACAGTCTAAGGTTAAAGTTTTTGGGGCTTGGGGAAAAAACCACAGAATCAAGTAGAGTATTCCAGATATTGACCACCCTGTTGCTGAAGTCGTATTTCCTGCAATCAAGTTTGGTGTGGCTAACCTTGAGTTTGTATCTATTTTGTGCTCTTGTGTTGTTATGGTTGAAGCTGAAGTTTTCATTGACAGGTAGATCATTGCAATGTATGATTTTATATACCATACTTAGATCAGACTGAAGACGGCATAATTCAAGGTTTTCTAGGTCTAGAATTTCGAGTCTGATGGCATAAGGTATTCTACAACGAATAGAGGAGTGGAGAACTCTTCTTGTGAAATATTTCTGGACTTTCTCAACTGTGTTAATATCAGATACATAATGTGGGTTCCAGACTGATGAGCTGTATTCGAGTATTGGTCTAGCAAATGTTTTGTATGCTCTAGTTAGTAGTGTGATATTACCAGAGAAAAAGCTACGTAGGATTAGGTTAACAACTCTTAATGCCTTTTTGGCTATGTAGTTACAGTGGGCTCTAGCACTTAGATCATTAGAGATGAGTATTCATTTCTATATGCCAGAAAACTGGCACTGGGAGTCAGAGCTTGGTGGTGCTTGCTAAGGCTTTCATCCAGGAAGCTTAGCACTAGCCCCTCTGCCTGCCTGCCTGCCTGCCTGCCTGCTTTCATTTGCAATCAGGTGAGCAGGAAAAACAGCCCTACCTGTTTATGTTTATCTTTCTCTTTGGTACTGGGATGCAGGGATAAATGATAAGGATACACAACCAAGTATTGGAAGTAGCCAGGTGAAAAAGCCACTCAAGAAGACCAGTGAGGCATTACCAAGGCAAAAATGCTCAGAATAGGCTTGAATTCTCGTGGTCACATAGATACAGATATGGAGTATTTTTGGAAAGATTATTGAAGCCATCTGCCCTTGCCAAGTATTAATCAGAACTGTTCTCCTTAGCTTCTGGATCAATTATATTCAGGTAAGTTGAAGCTGGCATATCTATAGCTTAGTTGAAAAGTGTATGAAATCCATACAAAAGAGTCCACCCAGATTTGGTGTAGAGACTAAGGAAGATGAACTGGATAGAAATATTCTGTTTCCTAGGAAAGGGTGGTTAAACATTTTTTATGTCTGAAAAAAGAAGATAATATTCAGAAGCAGCTCAGGAAGAGATCTGCCTAATTCACTGGGATATAAGAAAGATGGAAAGTATAGAATAATCAAACTTGCAAGATTTTGTTATCGCAGCCAATCCAATGAGTGATTGTAATCTTCCTCTCTAGGATTTCTGGTCTGGTTTACTTAGTGAGGTGATTCTGTGACTAACAGCTGTAGCAAATCAAGTAGAAGGGCTGAGAACATTTCAAAGAGAGTCCACTGGATAGGAGAGGTGAATAGACATTCCTTCTCATTTCATTCAACCACAGGAAACTGATATTTCAAGAACCAAGAAGCAATTGTTCTGGCAAAAGTTATAAGTCAATAATAAAGCATAGGATTGTATTTAAGGCAGTACAAGCACAAAGGGTACTCATACAATGGAAAATTCCCACTCTTATCTCTCTCACATCCCAGGCATTTTTTGAGAATTTTAGGATGAACACAGGAGTTCTCGAGATAACAGTTTTCTCACAAAGAAGGGAAGGATTAAAGTATTCTCCTAGGGCAAATGTCCTTGTGTAGATGGTGCATTGGATACAACTTTGTAAACTCTGTGCTAATAATAAATCAGAAGCAAAGTCCACTTCGGTGACAATTTTGAAATGTGCTGAGTTATGCTAAAGTTCATTCAGTGACTCCAATACTCTGGAAAGCACCTTTGGAAATGAAGCCTCTGAATCAATGTTAATCGTCTCTAAAGAGTAAAGATGTCCTTCTGCTTAACATGATTCCACCCCCAATATTCTCTTTTTGATCAATCAGCCATTTATTTCTCTCTTGCCCAACCCAACCCAAACTTGTAAACAGAGGGTGGCAAAACGGCCCAATTAAATGCATCAAGTTATATAGGCTAAATCTGAATTTGGAGATTTGTAGGGGACATAAACTTCCCATGAGACATTCTTCTTATAAAAACTATAAAGAGAACAGAATGATGGCATAAAAATCAATCCACTTTCATGAAAGAGGCCATTCATTAGGACAAGATAAATATATATATTTCATTCCCATTTACAATTGTTGAAGTTTATGCATGCTGAAGCTAAGTGAAAAATTTCAGATGCACAAAGAGACTTAATTGGTCTTTAGCTCAATATTTTGGAGGTTTTTTTTTTCTTCTTAACAAATATAGCTGCAATTTTAACCGAACTCTTAAGAACTATGGCAATTTCCAAAACTGCAGCATGGGATAATCTTATGGTGGGTTGCATATGTGTAACATACTTTTAAGCAAGCAAGCAATAGTTACAGATTAAGACTCTGGGTATCTAAATTCTTGCATGTCTGAATCAGATATAGGAAACTTGTGGCTCTTCAGGTATTCCTGAACTTTAAGACTTTTTCTTTCTTCAGTTACAGATTCTAGAAAGGTACACAGATGCCCCATCTGTACTACAAATCAAGGCAACCAAAAAGCCAAAAATGAAACAAAAAGACTAACAAAAAGGAACCATCAATAGTGACAGGGAAGGCTACTAATATATATAAACAAAGAACAAGCAACACTCTCTGTTACCACTGATGATGTTACCTAGCAGGGTAATGAAAAGTCTGCAAGAAAGCCATCAATCTCAGAGAGCACCAAGGACCCTACAAAAGGCAGTTTTATGTACAAAATGATGAAGGAAGCCATAGGTTGCATAGAGTGTTGCGTGAAAATATAAGAGTATAAATTCCTGCTTTCAATAGCTGTTAATGGCTACTAACAATTGATCAACAATGACAGTGCTTTATTAGTGGATCACACTTGGATTTGCCACTGCAGTATTTTTCAACCTTGGCAACTTGAGTGGACTTCAATTCCCAGAATTCCCCAGACAACATGGAATTCTGGGAGTTGAAACTTACACATCTTCAAGTTGCCATGGTTGAAAGTCATTGTGCTAGAGAGTAACTCAGAAGTCTGAATGGTTGTGTGTGACTTCTAGTGACCCTATTTCTTATATACCGGAAGTTGCTTTTGATTGATGTATGTGTTTACTACTGTGACTTAAATGCTCCTTCAATTTTATGGCTATGATTTAATTAGGAAAAAAGCCAGTATGTGTAAAATCAGAGTCTTCATTTTTGGATGACACTAAATCTAGCCTTCCGGGATAGAAAGGAGGTTATAAGTCAAGATGTGCAAAGGTCTTCCAAGCCTGCTGAAGTTTTCTTCATCTTACATTTTAAGGCAGGGATGCCAAACTAGTGGCGTCATGGCAGCATCACATGATGTATCATGACTTTTTCCCCCTTTGCTAAACTGGGTGTGGGCGTGGCCAGCACATGATGCATCTGGGCTGTGAGTTTGACAGCCCTGTTTTAAGGCATAAACACAAATTTTGAAATGGTGTAGGGCAGAGGTAGTATTCAGTAGGTTCTGACCAGTTCTGGAGAACCGGTAGTAAAAGTTTTGAGTAGTTCAGAAAACTGGAAAATCCCACCTCTGACTGGCCCCGCCCCCATCTATTCTCTGCTTTCCGAGTCCCAGCTGATTGGCTGGGTCTTCTTTTGTTGCCCTGCACAGGAGAACAGAGATGGAAAGCAGGTTAGTGGGATGGGGAAGGAATGGGATTTTGCAGTAACCTTCCCCTGTCACGCCCACCAAGCATGCCATGCCCACCAAGCCACGCCCACAGAACTGGTAGTAAAAAAATTTGAATCCCACCACTGGTGTAGGGTTTCCTGCCTAGGAAGGGGGTTGGACTAGAAGACCTCCAAGGTCCCTTCCAACTCTGTTATTCTATTCTATTTTATTCCCTCCAAATGGCATTGCCTGGAAAAGGTTTCAGAAAATCTCCTTCCGAGAGAAGGCTGACAGCATTTTTAGATTTGCTTGCAAACTGAATTAGAACACGTAGAGGCACTTAGGCTGGCAAATATTAAAAGCAGGAACTTTTCCCCGGAATCTGTGGTACCTGTGGAGGATGTTTGCACAATCATGGGGGAACACCTTGCTCCTTTAAAGAGCTGCAAAAAATATGCTGTGATCTGGGTTGGACTCTGACTGGGCAACTCTGGACGGGGGGTGGTGGTGGTCGGGAGCGGAATGGCTGATATTAGCCACTCGAGAGGTGACACGAGGTTGGTTCCAGGGTATCATCAACGCTTCCTTGAGTGAAGGATTTCTGCCTGCCGCCTTGAAAGAGGCTGTAGTAAGACCCCTCCTCAAGAAACCGTCTCTGGACCCAAATTTGTTATCTAACTATCGTCCAGTCTCCAACCTTCGCTTTGTGGCGAAGGTTGTTGAGACTGTGTGGCGAAGGTTGTTGAGACTGTGGTGGCACGACAGCTTCCCCAGCACCTGGATGAAGATATCTACTTAGATCCACGTCAATCAGGCCCGGATACAGCACGGAGACGACACTGGTCACGTTGGTAGATGATCTCTGGAGGACCCATGACAAAGGCTATTCCTTTGTCCTGGTCCTGTTAGACCTCTCAGCGGCTTTCGATACTGTCAATCACAATATCTTATTGCGTCGGCTGGAGGGACTAGGAGTGGGGGGCACTGTTTTGCAGTGGTTCTCCTCCTTCCTCTCCAACCGTTCACAATTTGTGTTGACAGGGAGGCAGAGATCAACCTCAAGGCCCCTGATCTGTGGGGTCCCTCAGGGGTCGGTGCTCTCGCCCCTACTGTTCAACATTTATATGAAGCCGCTGGGTGAGATCATCCGTGGTTTTGGGGTAGAGTTTCATAAGTACGCTGATGATACTCAGCTTTACATTTCTACCCCAGGCCACCCCAACGAAGCTGTTGAAGTGATGACCCGGTGCCTGGAGGCTGTGCGGGGCTGGATGGGGTGAAACAGGTTTCAGCTCAACCCGGCCCAAACCCCGATACAGCTAGCTAGTTCCATCGCTGACTGTGGGGGGGGAAACTCTTACCCCCACTGACAGAACACGCAATTTGGGTGTCCTCCTGGACATACGGCTGTTGTTAGAAGAACATATTGCGGCTGTCACCAGGGGGGCTTTCTATCAGGTCCGCAGGATCTACCAGTTGCGGCCCTTTCTGGATCAAGATGCACTTCACACAGTCACATCTGCCTTTGTTATCTCCCGCCTAGACTATGCCAATGCTCTCTACATGGGGCTCCCCTTGAAGAGCACCTGGAGGCTCCAGCTGGTGCAGAATGCGGCCGCATGGGTGGTTTTGGGGGCTTCTCGGGGCTCTCATGTTACACCACTCTTGCGCGAGCTGCATTGGCTCCCGGTGATCTTTCGGGTGCGTTTCAAGGTATTAGTTACCATCTTTAAAGTGGTCCATGGCTTGGGACCTGGTTATTTGCGGGACCGCCTACTGCCACCATCAATCTCTCCTCGGCCAGTACGCTCCCATAGAGTGGGTCTCCTCGGGATGCCATCGGCTGGTGACTCCGAGCGTGCGGGCCTTCTCTTTGGGGGCACCCTCCCTCTGGAACAAATTACCCCCGGAGAGGAGGATCATCCCTGATCTTTTGACCTTCCAGCGTGCGTTGAAAACTCACCTATTCCATCAAACCGGTCTGGCCTAGGGTTTTTCATTTACCTTAAATTCGGTCATAATTACTCTTAATCTTTACTTTTTTAAATCCTTGCCCCATCCAGATTATTTAACAACCAAATTTATTATTTAATTATTCTTTAATTATTGTATTTTCAACATATTTCTAATGTCTGTACACCGCCCTGAGTCCCCCAAGGAGAGGGGGGCGGTATATAAATCTTGAAAGTAAATAAATAAATAAATAAATAAATAAATAAATAAATAAATAAATAAATAAAACCTTGCTCCTTTAAAGAGCTGCAAAAAATATGCTGTGATCTCTGCATTCCAAAGCAGCTTTTTTGCACGCCGGTATGAAGCTCTGCACATCTCTCATACATAGTGTTCGTTGTGTCAACAGTGAACAAATGCAATTCATTTCAGAGATGACATTTGGTGCTGTCAGAACATGTAACTGGTGCTGCTGTGTACTGTGTGCTGAATATTCAGATCGTGTTTATTGGAGATGATTGCCCTTACTTACGGCTTAGTCACCTCAATCTTTGAGTTGCATATTAATCCAGGAACTTTGCAACTCAGTGTGTGTTTGGAATAGTCAATGAAAGTAGGAAAATGTGCTTTTTACTTGTTTTCCGAGCATATCTTCCTTTACCAAGTAAACAAGGTAAGGGTTAAAGGTTAAAAGTTAAGGGTTGTGGGGTTAAACTTCCAGAATTCCCAGCCAGCCAAAGGTCCTAATAGCTGAGAAGGCTAGGGTGATAGTTCCAACAACAGTTTGATGTAGTGGTTAAGGTGCTGACCAAGAAACCAGGAGACTGTGAGTTCTAGTCCTACATTAGGCATGAATGCTGACTGGGTGACTTTCTCTCTGAACCCTGCCCACCTTACAGGGTTATTATTGTGGAGAAAATAGGAGGAGGAAGGAGAATTATGTATATTTGCTGCCTTAAGTTATTTATACAAATAATAAAGGAAATATATATTTTTCTAATAGGGACGTGGTGGCTCAGTGGCTAAGACGCTGAGCTTCTTGATCAGAAAAGTCAGCAGTTCATCGGTTCGAATACCTAGCACCACATAATGGAATGAGCTCCAGTTACTTGTCCCAGCTTCCACCAACCTAGCAGTTCGAAAGCACATAAAAAATGCAAGTAGAAAAATAGGGACCACTTCGGTGGGAAGATAACAGCATTCCGTGTGCCTTCGGCATTTAGTCATGCTGGCCACATGACCACGGAGACATCTTTAGACAGCACTGGCTCTTCAGCTTTGTAACAGAATGAGCTCCGCCCCCTAGAGCTGGAAACAACTAGCACCTTTACCTTTACTATATTTTTCTAATAATAAAAAACACATCTGAAATGCATTAGAATAGTCATTTTACGTTAATATGAAGGCAGTAAAGGAGAAACAAGACAGATATAAGTCTGTAGAGATTCTCAGTCATCCAGGTCACAGTTGTACCAAAGGTGCTTTTTCAGGAGGCAACTGGACTTTCTTGGTTTTTCTCTTTGAAGATGTTTTGCTTCTCACCCAAGAAGCTTCTTCAGCTTCTTCACCTCTTGAGCTGAAGAAACTTCTTAGATGAGAAGCGAAACGTCTTCAAAGAGGAAAAAACAAAAAAGTCCAGTTGCCTCCTGGAAAAGCACCTTTGGGACAAACAGATAAATACTTAAAATCACATGAAGATAGAGAAAAGGTTGTATTCCTCCCTCAAAAGATTAGAACTCAGAATCCATATGTGGGGGAAATTCAGGATGAATAAAGAAGAAAGTACTTTTATACAATGGGCAGTTAGATTATAGTTAAAATGCCAACAAGATCAGAAAATCAGACTCTCAATGGCAGGACTGATGTTTGCAAGTTGCCTCTTGAATTATAAGGAGGAATGCCTTAAATAGGAACTATTAAGAAGCAATAGTGGGAGGGAGCTTTTGATTCCATCCCCTGTTCATTTAGCTTTCTGAATTAACATGATTGGCCACAATGCAGTAGGATGCTTAATTGTAGGCCTTGGGCAAAAATATAAGTGCACTCATTAAAAGTAATTTACCATCCCAATCTTGAATATGCTATTTGTGTTTGCAGTGGTCCATGAGCACAATTCTGATTCCTGCTAGAGGGTTTGAATCCCATAAAATAAGAACTGTCTGTGTACATCTAATGATTCCCTATAAGGATGAAACTACTGTGGTCACATACTGCCTCCTGATGATTAATTTAATTGGTGAGAAGTGAAATTCAGGATCTATATTTCTTCCTAACACAGCTCATCTTTAATCACTGACATCTCTAATTGCCAGAATCTTATGGAAGAGGGATGGGGTTCAGCTTCAGATTTTGCATTTTAGGAAGTTATCCTTTATGAAGTCAAACCATTGCTCCATCAAAATATGTGGAACTGATACTGAAGATAGTTCAAAAACTTCAGTTAGGACAAAATATTGCAGCAAAAGCTAGAAATGGGGGATATAAACATCAGCCTATTTCTTTGTGATCTTTACTTTGTTTGAGGTTCCATTGATTGATTGATTGATTGATTGATGTGCTATTAAGTGGGTGTCAACTCTTAGTTGTTCACTTCATGGAGAACAGATAGATGTTCTCCATGAAGTGAATTGGGCAGCTATATAAATTTGTTAAATAAAATTTTAAAATCACATCACCTCTGGAACTGAATTCATCCATGTTGCTTCTTTTTATCCTCTTCTTCCATTTCCTTTCAGGTACCAAATTTCAGGTGTAGGTATTAATTTCTAAACACCCTTCATACAATCATATTATCAAAATATCTTTTCACATACATTCTTACTGATATCCTAAGGTCAACTTTAAAGGTGTCTTCTTATGCTGAAGTGTGGTAAACAAACTCTTCTCTCTTTTTCTGAAATATTTTTTATTGTTTTATATCATACATTTCCTTTTTATGTTAAGCAGTGTGCTCTCTAGGTGTCCAAGGTGTTACATACAAACATCATCATCTTCATTATGATTATATATAAACAAGTATACAGTAATATATAAACAAATATGATAACATCAATCATATTATAACATATATTATCTTCCATTATAGTGTCAATTATATAACTGTCAGAAATATTTACTCATATGTTTTTCTTTCTCCTATAAACCATATTTCATTTAATTACACTCCTCCAACCTCAATAACTGTCATTTAACCATTTATAAAATAGTTCCCATATTATGAAGTAGTCGAAATCTTCTTTTCTTTTAATTTTTAAAGTTAACCTATCCATCCCTGCACATTTCAGAATTTTTTTGATTATAATATCATCTGTGGGGATTTCTGGGTTTTTCCTACATTGTGCATATGCAATCCTAGCTGCTGTTAGGATGTGTAGAACCAAATATGTGTTTAAACAGACTGTTCAAAGGTGGATCGTTTCATTGGCAGCTCCACCCTTCCTCCTTTAAATACAGTTTTCAATGTGGTACAATCTGGCTCCATCTTGAAGACCAAGAGTTGCAGTGGTCTTGTCAAAGCCTAACAAAATTCATTTGACAGTTTGCAAAACAACTAGCAGGAAAGCAGACACATTGCAAATACATTTTAAAAAAACCATTAGGAAAAGATTGAAAAAACCCAAATAAGCTGAAAAATAAATTGGGTTCTAAAAGGAATCTAATTGTTGAGATTTCCATAACTATAATACGTTAATTTCCTCTGATATTTTCAAATTGCTTACTGCTGTTTTTATTATCTATTTAATAGTTTTATTGTTTATTATCTTGTTTATTTTGTATTTCACCATGCTGTCAGTGTTCATTTCTTTAATCGATTTTAATTTTACTATAAACTTCTGGGTTTTTTAAACAGGGAACAGTATGTTTATTCAGGTTTTTTTTTTGTCACCATCCGGCTCCAATGTGTATAATTTTATATACATTATAGGCATATAATTTTTTTAAAAAAATAAACAGCCATCAGATTATCTTCTCAGACCAGTTCTGAAAAACAACCCGAGGGAGCAGATATGCATCACAGCAAGGTTGAACTTGCATTCTAGCTTAACCAGAGTTTTAATATTAACAACAGAGAAAACAGTAAATGCTTTTATGAAATGAAACTTCTGTAATGTTGAGGTATGTGGGGTTGGTAGAAGGTTATTGGAAAGGCAGGTTAAACAGCCTTTTTTGGCCAAAGATATATATATATATATATATATTTGCAGAATATATATATATTTGCAGAAGTTAATGTGAACTTTGGAGCCACTTGAAACAGTTGTACTACTCTGGAATCAGTTTTTGCAACCAAATGATCTCAGGACATCAGTTTTCTTTGGCAATTCAGCCCAAGTTCTACCTGGGCTGAATCACCTTGACTCTATTAAGGAAAGCAGAAGCACCATTCAGTTTTAGAATGTTATTTCCATTGGCAGGAACACTTGTTTTTCTCTTAATTTTCCTGTGTTCTCCCTCCTCTTTGCAAAAATTAAGCTTCTCGATAAAACACCAAGTATTTCAGACTGAGCAAAGGCATGGTATCTTACAATTTGGATGCCCTCCTTTCAATGTGAACGCCTACATTTTCTCCTCAAAGCACAAAATGATAAACACCACATGAATTATATACATGGAAGAGGAGGAGATAGTGATCAGATGTCTTTGGTGTGCATCCTTCTCCCAATGAAAGAAGCACGAGTTACCTTGCATGCTGTTTTCTGCAATCCAACATTGGAAAGAGTGAGGATACTCTTGAAACATTTGCTGAGGGATTGGGGAGAGAAAAAAGGGTGAGGAATTCCAGAATTATAAAAGCTGAAAGTTTAAGAGACTTAGAGATGTAAGTAACAATAGATAGTGTAGGATTCAAAATAATGATCCAGATACTCCATCAACTAATCAGCTTCTTCCACCTTGGCACCCTCTTGGTAGGTCATCTTTCAATGCTAAACATCCCCAGAATCAAAGGCAAAAAAAAAAAAAGTGAAAGAAGGCTATGCTCATACTAATTGTTCATTTTGAGTTCTATAAAAATAATAGAAGTGAGATATTAAAAAAATTAAGTAAATAAAATAAAAACTGTGGGTTTGAGAGGGACTGCAAACAGTCCTGAAATAACACAGTCTGATGCAGAGGTGGTATTCAGCTGGTTCCGACCAGTTCTGGAGAACCAGTAGCAGAAATTTTGAGTAGTTTGGAGACCGGCAAATACCACCCAACTGGAGATTTTACAGTATCCTTCCCCTGCCATGCCCACCAAGTCACACCCACAGAACTAGTAGTAAAAAAATTTGAATCCCACCATTGGTCTGACGATCTGCTTCCAAAGAAACCCACAAAGGATTATGTCATTAGAAATTAAGGAATGACTGGGTAGAACTTGATATTCATTCGTTCGTTCGTTCGTTCGTTCGTTTGTTCATTCGTTCATTCTCTATATTTCCCATCTCAGTCAATGACTCTGGACAGCTTAAAGGAGTCCCTATGGATTTTACTATGGTGGTGCTCATCTCCGTTTCCAGGTCATTGAGCCAGCACTGTCCAAAAACATGTCATGTGGCCAGCATGATGTCATGCAGCACTGTTACTTTCCCACCAAAGTGGTACCTATTTATCAACTTATAGTTCATAAAATATATTACAATTAAAATTAAAATTAAAGTACTTTAAAACAATTGTGGAATTAATTCTTGATCGCAAACAGAATTTGCAACTAGGCCTACTTTTCATTTAAGTTTCTAAATTGCCATAGAAATCTTAATCTTCTTACTCTTTCAGCAGTTATATTCTAAAAGAAAGATGCAACCTTGTGCTGTACACTGATCTTTATATAGTCCCTGACTCTCAATGGCACTGACTCTGAATTTTTGTACTGACCTTTCTAAGGACAGCTGTGACAAAATTATTGCCATTTCTCATTGAATTGTTCATGAAAAATGTTCATGGAAAGGATTGTGCTTTCTTTTTTTAAAAAAGCTTTTTGTTTTATGGGGGGGGGGACAGAGAATCATGTTGCTGACCTTTCTTTGGTCTTAATGAGGTATTTTCAGAGCAGGAAAATAATCATGACAAAAAGAGGATGTCTACTTGTATTTGGCTGCAGGGTGATTTTATTGAGGGGGGTTTGATAGGAGCTACCTTTCATATATTAGAGCAATACAAATATGTCTATGGAGAATGCCATATATGCTCGGGGATATATACAATATGCTAAGTCATAGCAGCTAACCTAAAAACAAAAAACTAAGCCTGATTAGTATTTAGAAATGAGACCACCAAAAAATACCAAGATCAGACAGGAAAGTCAAAAAACATTGGAGAAAGGCAATCACGAACAGCTTATTTACTGTTGCTAAGATAGGCATTACAGATTTAGCATTTTCCTTCCTCTGTATGATTGTGTTGGATATTTTTTTTCCAACACTTTGAATTCTTTTGTTGACTGATTTTGTTTTTGATTTCAATTTTATTGGATTTTACTGCTATTTCATCGATGATATATGCCAACCTAAGTCATGGGCGGCTATAGGAATCAAATAAATAAACCAACCAGCAAAAAACATATTTCTATGTAGTCATCAAGAGTGAAGCTCAACTCAAGGAGATTTTATTTAAATATATTAAATGGCAGAGTTCAAGTGCTTGAGGAACATTGTGTTGATATTACCATCCCTTGGTTGAACTTGAATTTATTTAATGCCAAGATTGATCTAAGTGCTGACACAGAAATGGATGATTCAGTTTTGAATGAGGGTATCCAATTTTGTGTCAATAGTATCATTTTCCAGAAATGACTATGTGCAGGGGTGGGATCCTACCAGTTCGTACCTATTTGTTAGAACCAGTTGTTAGCATTCTAAGCAGTTTGAAGAACCGATTGTTAGAAGAAAATACTGGTCTAATCCTGTAAGGAAGGCAGAAAGGAAACATTCTGATGTTGCTTACAGAAACTACCTCTCTGTTAATCCTTATTACATTCTTGGCAGGACTAGACTTCCTGTCTCAGGAACATCTCTGGAGTTTTTTCCCTCTCCTTCGTTGGCACTTTGCTTGGGTGGAGTGACCATTCAAAGTTACAATGGCACTGAAAAAAGTGACTTATGACCATTTTTCACACTTACAACTGTTGCAGCATCCCCACAGTCATGAAAGGCCAGATGAGGAGATGCGTGCCTCGATGTGAGTGATGTTGAGTTGGCCACACCCAGCCAATAACATGACCACCAAGCCATGTCCACCCAGTCACATGACCACCAAGCCACACCCACCACCTGAGCCACACCCACAGAACCAGTTGTTAACAAATTTGAATCCCACTCCGGACTATGTGTTACACACCATTTTCAGTCTCCATAAAAAAAATAATAAGTTTAAGTTTGCATTGAAAGTTAGAATCAACTGCTGCTATGTCCAGCTGTTCATCCTTAGCATTCATTGTTAATATTACATAATTTGTTCCAGGGGTGGGTTGCAGGGTTCGGGAGATCCTCTACCTAAGATTCTGCACAATTTGGAGAACCCCCAAATCAGGAGTGGGATTCATATTTTTTAATAACTAGGTGGGCGTAGTTAGGTGGGCATGGCCATGTGATTGGGTGGCCATGGCTTCTTTTTTCCCCCATTTTTGGGTCTTCTGGGCCTCAGGAAAGCCTCCTGGGGGGTGTTTTTGCTCCCAGGAAGCTTCCCTGGGGCCCAGGAAGGCAAAAAATGGACCCTGGGATGGGACGGGGGGGGAACTGTGCCCCTCCCCCCACCACTCCATTTTTTGCCTTCCTGAGCTTCAAGGAAGCCTCCTGAGAGAAGCAGTAAAACAGCGAGGGGAATTCTGGCACAGCTGATCATAGGAACAGCTGATCATTGGGAGGGGGGAAAATACCTTAAGGAGTGACTGGACAGGGAAGAACGCATGCATGCGATGTTGCGCATGCACAATAAGGACTGATTGGGTGGAGAGGGGAGAGGTGGATGGAGAGGGGAGGGGCCAGCAACGGTCAGGATATATTGGTTCTCCAAACTGCGCAGAATCATAAGAACCGGTTCTATAGACTCTGCCCCTTCCAGGAGTCTCCACATAGCCCATTTTGGATGCAGATAAGTTCAGGGCTCATGAAGAGGCTCAGGAAGGGCAAAAAGCGGGCCTCCCAGAAGTTCGGGAAAGCTGGAAACAGGCCTGTTTCTGGTTTCCAGAGTGCCTCTGGAGCCCGGAGAGGCCATTTTTGTACTCCCGGAGGCTCAAGGAAAGCCTCTGGAGCCCGAGGAGGGCAAAAACGCCCCTCCCGTGTGGTACAGGAGGCTGACTAGGCCACGCCCACCATAGCCACACCCATCCAGCAACTGGGCAAAGAACCCATTGCTAAAATTTTTGGAGCCTACTCGCTTTGTTCTCTTTTCAATACCCAGCCCCTACAAATGCACACAGAAATCATGCCTGGACAAAAATCTTTACAAAATCATTAAATCCTGTATGCTCATATGAAATTGCATTTCAATTTTGCAGTGTTGAAGAGAGATACTGGATTGTAAGCAAAAGATAATACTAACTGGAAATGCTGAGAATTGTATGTATAATTGTATATTATCTGTAATATAATTACAAATTCATACCTGTATGAATTAACCTAAAGCAAAGGGCAATTTGGCCACTGCTGTTTCCGCTGTTATTATAAAAAGCTAGCTTTGGAATTAAGCATACTATCTCCCACTTCAATTCACAGTAAGATTGCAAACCTTAGCAATTGTATTTTTAAAAGGAAGAAATACTGGTTGATTTCATCATCTGCATTAAACACATTCAAGAGGCCTTGCACAACCATCTGTTTAAAAGATAGGTACTTCATCTGACACCTTTAACTAGATTTGTGGCCGTCACTCCACTCCTATGTAATAATCAAAATGATTAGCATTTAACTACTTTGGAAAAACGGATAAATGGAGTAAATTGGATGTTTAAAAAGCCAAAGGTCATGTAATGAATTAAAGGCAAAGTTCATATACCAAGGAGAATGTCTAAGGCGGCACAAGATTGAACTCTAGTGGTTCTTTTGAAACACTGCAAACAGTTTCAAGCATTGTTTCCCAACAACAGATATTTTGCTTTCCAGCTCTTGAGGAAGACATCAAGCTAGTAGTCAAAATGCTCATGGAGAGGAGTAACATATGTTTTCCAAAATAAAGGTAGTGAAAGAGAGATTTTCTAGTTGCTAGACAGAAATCCTCTCTATTTAGAAATCAAAATCGAAGATGTCTCTGTTTCAGTTGGGCCCTGTTGCCTTCCTTTGTTCTTTCCAGGTGATCAAAAAACAATGTTTTCCCCTTGCATGCATATTAGATTAACAGCTAGAGGGCTTCTTTAATTTCTCATCTCCAATTTTATTGACTCAGCTTTCAAGCTTGTTAGTTTTTTTTACTGTGCTGATATCATTTTCCCAAGAGCTGTAGCTAGCTTATACTGATACAGGGATGTCTGCACTGTGTGATTTAAAAAAAAAAACCCAACAACCCTAAATGGCAACCACAAGAGTGCAATCAAAGTAAGTGACACACAGAAATGAAGCAGTGGAAACATTTTGAACTGAATGGCAAGGTTTACTTTTGCTAGCAGCCCAGTCAGTCAGTCTAATTTGCCAATGAGCTGCCCAAAATTATGCTACAAATATACTAATTCTAGGCCACAGGCCTATAGTACGTATATTATACTAGGCCACAGGCCTAGCAGAACAGATAGGTTTACAGGGTTTATTTGAATGTTAGGGTAGGGGAAAATGGGTATCTTGGAAGAGATGCTATTCCAGAGACCAGGTGCTGCAACGAAGAATGCCCACTTCTGGAGTCCTATCAAATGCCACAACAAGATTCAACCAGGTTGGCTCAAATACAGGAATCTAGAGGACAAATGGTCACTCAGATAGCCATAAATAACCCAATGTCATTCAGGGATTTATAAGTGATAACCATCAGTTTGAATTGTACATGGAAGCATACCCGTATGGCATATTTATAATATACAGTACCTATAATAGTATAAATAAATAGAGGGTTAGGTGATTGGAGGCTAAAACATACAAAGAACCGTTGAAGGAAATGGGTATGTCTAGTTTAATTAAAAGGACTAGGTTGACGTGATAGCAGTGTTCCAATATCGAAGCAGAAGAGGGAGTCAAGCAATTCTCCAAAGCACCTGCAGGCAGAACAAGAAGCAATGGATGGAAACATAAGCAAGGAGAGTGTTGTGGAGCGACGGAATAACTCAGGCAGAGACCAGGTCAAGGCTTTCAGCTTAACTCTTTATTTACAGGCAAAGAGGGTTACCGCTACTGCCGCGCTAACACGGCAGCCAGCTAGAGCGGCAACAGCTGATGTTTGACAGCCGTTTGACAGCCGCCTTTTATAGCCGGCTGTCAAACGGCTCCAGCCAATGGGAGAGGTCCGTGCTTCCCGCTGGAAGCACGGACCTGAGTGAAGACTCAGTCCATACACAACACTCCTCTCTCCCAGTGAGGAGCATGCATAGTCCTTCAGATACGCTGGATGCCTGCGAATTCGTCCGGATCTTCTAGGCTCCGTCAAAAATGGCGTCGGGTTGCAGTCTGGTGCCTTCTGCATGTCTTCGGGCGACGGAGAGGCTGCCGGGCTGTCTGGAGCTGGGTCTGCACCTTGGTCAGCTTCCCCATCTGGTAGGTCATCGTTCCCGGTGGGTTGGAAACTGGTTTCGTCGAATGGTGTGGTTGCTTCTGCAGGGGGCTCGTCTGGATGACCTCTGGGTGCGGTGCTCCAACGCTTCCTCAGGTGGTCCACGTGACGCCGCCAGGTCCGTCCATCAGGTAACTGGACTCTATAAGACTTGGGACCAGTTACTGCTATCACAAGCCCTGGTAACCATAGTGGTTGCCCAGCAAAATTTCTGACAAACACCTTGTCATTTATCAGGAACCCTCTATCTTGGCTGTTTGACCCAAGGGGAAGCAAAGGGGCATAATTTGGGTGCAGCCTGTCCAAAGTGGTCCTCAGCCGGCGTCCCATTAATATTTCGGCTGGTGACCTATTAGTTGAGGCACAGGGTGTAGTATGTTGGCTCAATAGGTATTGGGCTAGCCTGGCATGCCAGTTGATTGGACCCAATCTTTGTAGCACTTCTTTGGCAGATCTAACTGCCCTCTCAGCCAGCCCATTGCTGGCAGGATGAAAAGGGGCCACTAATATGTGCCTGATGCCCAAACTTGCTAGAAACATCTCAAATTCACAGGAGGTGAATTGGGGGCCATTGTCGGATACGACAGAATCAGGAAGGCCATGAGTGGCAAACATCCTAGTCAGTGCTTTGCTGACTGCTTCCGTAGTGGTGGAGTGCATTAGAGTTAATTCCACCCATTTTGAATATGAATCTACTACCACCAGGAAAGTGCGCCCATGGAAGGGGCCTGCTAAGTCTATGTGTATTCTGGACCAGGGGCTGCCTGCTTCCTCCCAGGTCCTAGGGGTGGTTGCTGGTGGTAATGCCCTGGTGGCCTGGCACGCCTGGCAAGAATTTACCCATTTAGAGATTTGGGCATCCATGCCTGGCCACCATACGTAGCTGCGAGCTAGGGCCTTCATTCTCACAATCCCTGGGTGGCCCTCATGCAGCACCTTCAGAATTGAGGTTTGCAATTTGTGGGGAATGACTACTCTGGTTCCCCATAGTAAACAGCCTTGCAAGGAGGAAAGTTCCTGCTGGCGTAATTTGTAGGGTAGGAAGTCTGAAGGATAAGGGACCGTAGGCCACCCCCTCCCTACCCAGTCCAGGACTTGGGATATTACCTGGTCCTTGGCTGAATGGGCAGCGATGTCAGCAGCAGTGACTGGAAGCTTAAGTTCGTTGATAAGAAAGACTGTGGTTGCAGGTGCTGGGTCCACGACTGGCATTGGCAGGGGACAGCGGCTGAGTGCATCAGCATGGGAAAGGCTTTTCCCGGATCGATGGATTAGAGTGTAGGAATACGCAGCCAGGAAAACCGTCCATCTGGTCATCCTTGGGGACAAAATCTGGGGAGTCTGTTTAGTGCCGGATAAAATACCTAACAGTGGCTTGTGGTCAGTAATGAGTTCGAAATGATGCCCGTAGAGGAATTCATGGAACTTCTTCACTGAAGCCACTGCAGCCAAGGCCTCCTTGTCAATCTGGCTATAGTTGCGTTCAGTGGAAGATAGTGTCCTTGAAAAGAAAGCTATAGGTGCTTCTGCACCATTGGGCAGTCTGTGGCTCAGGACAGCCCCAATTCCGAATGGAGAAGCATCAGCTGCTAGAATGAGTGGTAAGTTTTTATTGAATTGGATTAAGACGGCCTTTGAAGTTAACAATGACTTGACTTGTTTGAAAGCAATAGTTTCCCTTGGTCCCCAGTGCCATGGTGAGTTCTTGTCTAAAAGTCTATGAAGGGGCTCGGCAACAGAAGCTTTATGGGGCAGGAACGAAGCGTAGAAATTCAAGAGGCCCAGGAAAGCTTGAAGCTCAGTTTTGTTAGTAGGAGTAGGCGCATCGTGAATGGCCTTGACCTTTGACTCAGTCGGGTGAATACCCTTGGCATCAATCTTGTAACCTAAGAATTCCACTTGTGGAGTGGCTATGGTACATTTTTCCCTTTTTAGTTTGAGACCAGATTGTCTAAAACGGTCAAGTACACCTCTGACCCTTTGTAGTAATTGTTGTAGATTGGTAGCGGATACCAGAATATCATCAAAGTAAGGCACAACGCCTGGTAACCCTTGCAGGATTCGTTCCATAAGGGACTGGAAAATTCTAGGGGCCACACTAACTCCGAATTGTAGGCGTGTGCATTTGAAAGCCCCTCTGTGGGTTACTATTGTTTGCAGTTCAGCAGTTTCATCATCAACAGGAAACTGTTGATACGCCTGGGACATGTCCAACTTTGCAAAAATGGAACCAGGCTCAAGGGAATGGAGTAAATGTTGTACCACAGGGACTGGGTACGCACTAACTTGTAAATATTTGTTTATGGACGACTTGTAGTCTGAGCAGATCCTCAAGCTTCCATCCTTTTTTAACGGTGTTACTATGGGGGTTTCCCACTTTGAGAAGTCTGTAGGTTTCAGTACGCCCTGCTTGATTAATTTGTCAAGTTCCTTGTCTAGTTTAGAACGAATTGCAAAAGGAACTCTGCGGGGCTTCAAACGAATTGGTACTGCCTGGGAGTCTGCCCTGAAGGATATTGGGGTTCCCACGTAGCAGCCTAGGCCCTCACTGAATACGTCTGCATAGTCCCTGAACAGGGATTCAACTTCTGAATTGGTAATTGCGTGGATTCCCCCTATGTGGAGGCCCAGGGCTGGGAACCAATCTAGTCCCAATAGGCTTGGGAGAACGCCATCCACTATCACTAGAGGCAAGTGACCCTTAAACCCTTGAAAATGGACAAGGAACTTGCCTTTTCCGATGACAGGGATGGTTCTGCCTTGGTAGTCCCGAAGTGTTAGATTGCAGGCTGGAATTTTCTGTCTTGACATTCTGGGGAGTAGCTTCTTTAAGGTGTCCCATGAGATGATGGATAATGCAGAGCCGGTGTCAACCTCCATTCTGCAGGGTCTACCTTCTATAGAAACAGTGACACTAATTTTGTTAGATTTATTAATTTTTTGTATTTTAAACTGATAGCATGTGAAACTGTCCTCAATTTGTCTGGGGTATTGAATGAGCTTCTGTGGCCTTTGTGGCTGGTTGAAGGTTTTCCCTGCCTGACAAATTTTGGCCAGATGGCCTTTCTTTTGACACCTTAAACATATGGCATTCCTGAATCTGCAGGATGCCCTGAGGTGATTTCCCCCGCAGCTTAAGCATAAGGTTTGTAAATGTGGGGATTGACTTATACCTTGCCTGAACTCTTTTTGATTTGCGTTGGGCTGTCTGAGGCGGTTTACCTCAGTAGCCTCTTCTGGGCCATTTTCTGTGGAGGCTTCCTCAAAATATACTGTTGGATTTTCTAGTCTGCTGGGTTTTCCCTGAATTTCAGCTGCTGAGAGTGCTGACAGCTCAGCAGCCTGGGATTCCTCTATGGCTTGCTTTAGGGTTAGATCCCCTTTGGCTAATAAATGTCTTTGTAACTTGGGGTCTCTAACGCCACAAACCAGCTGATCGAGCAGCATATCGTCCAGGTAATCTCTGAACCCGCAATGCAAGGCAGCTGTTCTCATTGTTGCCATATAATCATTAATTGTTTCCCCCTCTGTTTGGATGCGCCTTCTGAAAGCATGGCGCCTAGCAATTCTGGAAGGCTTAGGGGAGTAGTGATTTGAGAGAATTTCTTGCAGTTCCTCCCAAGGGATAGTCTTTATAGATCTAGGGGCCAGTAATGCTGATGCGGTGTCAAAAACCGTGGCTCCGCAAAAGCTTAAGAAGTAAGATTTCTTCCTATGCTCAGAAATTTCTGACAGGTCTAAAGCATCTAAAAAGCAGTCAAACCGGTTCTTGTATGACTCCCACGTCTCAGCGGTCGGTCTGAAGGGTGGGAATGCAGGATTCGTAGTCATCTTCTGTCAGCTGTGAAGTTTTTCCTCAGGCAAGTTAGAGACGGCGCTTCGCGGCTAGAGTCAGCAACTCCGTAGCGATTTCAGCTCTCAGCTAGTGATTTCGCTCCTTTCTTTCTCTTCCTTGCCTGGCTTGCCTTTATTAGTATCCCATCCTCGTCGCCAGTGTTGTGGAGCGACGGAATAACTCAGGCAGAGACCAGGTCAAGGCTTTCAGCTTAACTCTTTATTTACAGGCAAAGAGGGTTACCGCTACTGCCGCGCTAACACGGCAGCCAGCTAGAGCGGCAACAGCTGATGCCGTTTGACAGCCGCCTTTTATAGCCGGCTGTCAAACGGCTCCAGCCAATGGGAGAGGTCCGTGCTTCCAGCGGGAAGCACGGACCTGAGTGAAGACTCAGTCCATACACAACAGAGAGAATCAACCTAGAACTAAGGAGAAATTTCCTGACAGTTAGTGGCCTGCTTCCAGAAGTTGTGGATGCTCCAACACTGAAGGTTTCTAAGAAGAGAAGCCATTTGTCTGAAATGATATAGGGTTCCCTGTTTGAGCAGGGAGTTGGACTAGAAGACCTCCAAGGTCCCTTCCAACTCCGTTGTTCTGTTGTTGTTAGTCATGAAGTCATACCCAACCCATCGCGACCCCTTGGACAACATTCCTCCAGGCCTTCCTGTTCTCTACCATTCTCCAGAGTCTATTTAAGCTCACACCGACTGTTTCAGTGACTCCATCCAGCCATCTCATTCTCTGTCATCTCCTTCTTTGTTATTCTGTTAGTATGTCCTAAAATGCCTGCGCCAACCACACTCTTTTTGTATCAGCTGTAGCTTCTGAATAGTGTTCACGGGGAGCCCTTTGCAGAACATGTTTCAACAATTTCAATGCAACAAAATATGAGTGACTATCTGGAAGGCCTCTCAGTCCAGAAACAGTACAATCGGCACACAAGATGGAATGGTTTTAAGAATGTACTCTTGTTATTTTTAAAATTAGATATGGTGGCTATCTGTGTGATTCAGTAGCAAGAACATGGGGTTTTTGCTCTGTTCCTTGAATACCAGCCATAATAAAAGCTAACATTTCATTTTAGTGTAGTCTAATACTGAAGCTCATAAAGAACACCAGCACCATTTCTTTTGATGCTTGCACAACAGCTGTTGTTTTCTTTGCAGTCTCTTACCTGATATTTGCCTAGGTAGCAACATTAATTGATAAAAGATCTGCAAAGGCTCTGTTCTGTTAGCACTCAGAAACATTTGCATAAAGAGGGGTGGGGAAGATTGATGCATACATTACTCTATCAAGTATATTCCACTTCCTAAGACTGTGTCTGTGTGTTTGTGTGCGTATATATATATATTGCATTTTTATTAAAGTCAGGCCATTATGTCCTAATGCAACAAATGTAGGAGCATCAATAATACTCTAGTACTGATAGAACCACCACTATACAGATTGCATAATTCCTGGGAAGCCATTTATAAACTACAGCTGGCAACCACCTAGGAAAAAAAAATCAGATACTCTACTTGAACAGCATGTATACATTACATGGTAATATTTCATCACATGAGGGAGATAAACATCATTTGCCAGTATACCTTCACCTCAGCAAGCATCAAGATTTACAGCTACAGGAGGTTTGAATTACCTGTAGGGAAACTATGTATTTACCTTCTTGGATATTCTTCGGTCTGATCTAAGTATAGTATATAAAATCATACATTGCAATGTCCTACCTGTCAATGAATACTTCAGCTTCAACCATAACAACACAAGATCAAACAACAGATACAAACTCAAGGTTAATCGCACCAAACTTGATTGCAGGAAATACGACTTCAGCAACAGAGTGGTCAATGTCTGGAATACTCTACCTGACTCTGTGGGTTCTTCCCCAAACCCCAAAAACTTTAACCTTAGACTGTCTACTCTTGTCCTCACCCCTTTCCTAAGAGGTCTGTAGGGGGCGTGCATAAGCACACCAATGTGCCTACCATCCTGTCCTATTGTTTCTTTTATATTTTATTTTTCTTATATGTATCCATGTATTCATAACTATGTTTTACTTATACCTATTATCTTGTAAGCAGTTGACAAATAAATAAATAAATATTCTTTTGAAATGCTTTGTTTTACTGTTATAGATCATATCTGGTTTTGATTATTCATTCTATGCCAATACATCTATTTTTCAGTCACTTCAGATGCCATGAGTACACAGTGAGCATCATAGGAGTAATTAAACATTACAAAGCATGGAAAGAAATCTCAATAAAAAGAAAAGTTGCAGGGAGGTATTTATAAGACAGTTTAATTTGAACAAGGATACTCAATACCCAGAATTAATTTTGAATATTACAAAAATATACCAAGCAGTTAAAATATTGAGAATATCAGCAAATGTGTAGGGAATACACTTTCCCACTTTGGATAAGAAGGCAAATTCAAAAATTAAGAGGAGATCTTGCAAATTTTAAGCCAACTGGGATTCTAACTATTATTGTTATTCCTCATGGCAAAAATATTTCATAAAGTTCAGCTTCTATGTTAATTAACTTCATAACAAAAATCTTCATAACAATAAAATCCATAGTTGCATCAAAAGTACATTTCATTTGTAATAACAACGTTTATAATTTGTATAGTTACATAAAACTCTGGAAAAGACTCAGTGGAATGTATATTTTGCAAACAAATTTACTATAAAACACAAAATGGAGTTGTTTCATTCATATTATAATAGTAACAGGGCAAATTGTGTTAACCAACTGCACTAAACTATGGGCTATTCCTCACTTGTATCTATCAGTGGTATGACATTAATTTTAGATGGTGAAGGGAAAACACCAGCCTTCTCGTAAGTAAGTCTTACAGGCTCCAAGTTGGCTAAGCTTAAAGGCTGCTCTGCTGAAAGGCCAGATGTGGGGCTCGAGAAGACGGAGTAAAATGGTAGATATCAGAAAATAATAACAAAGAAGCTTGCAGAAGAAGTACTGAAAATTCTCTTATCGAGGCCTGTATAAACAGACATTTCCATCTGTCCTTGCTACCTGGTTGGAAACCAGTCTATTTGTCAGGCACTAAATATAACTGGTTCCTCTAATGTAGTGTTTCTTAATCTTGGCAACTTTAAGGTAGGTGGACTTCAACTCTCAGAATTCCCCAGCAACAATGACTAGCTTGGGAATTCTTGAAGTCCATTAAGTTTGCCAAAATTGACAAACACTGGTCTATTGGAATTCCTTGCTAGAGGTAAGGAAGGAGCCAGTCTTCCCAAGTGAGGAATGATCAGTTTGCTGAGGCTGGGGTGCCGATTCAATTTGCTGGTGCAAAGGCAAATAACAAGTTTTTAATTCCTTCTGGTTATCCCATTTGTTTCCCTTGCTTTGAATATTTTGTTGGAGAATTTTTCTTTAGCATGCTTAGCTTGGACTGTTGACACACCAAAGAGTGGAGAAAGAGGAGAGAGAAGAACAAACAGCAACAGGTTTTCTACATCTTTGGAGTCCAATGTTTGTTTGCTGGCTCTCATGAGTCAGCTCTCTGTCTACAAGGGACTTTGCCACATCTTGATAATCACTTTTTTTTCTGCTATGTCCTCATAATGTTGACTTGGTCTCTGTCCCAGAACATACCTTTCTTAAGATTTAGGGCCGTACAGGACATTGGGCAGCAATTGTTCTTCAAAAATTTTGATCTGCCAATCTTGTTAAATTCCACTTGTTGCAATAGCAAAATGATTTTTTTTAAAATAGTGATGGATTGCTAGCCCAATACTCAATCTTGTTCTTTTCTGGCCTGAGTATAGTTATGGGTTGGCAATGACAGAAACCTGAAGCAACTTTAAGTCATCCTTTAAAGATTCCAGCTTGAATAGAATGGAGGAAAATAAATTTTATGTTGAACAGAGAAGATTGATAAAGATGTTTTATCATGGATATATCACTCCAGTATTGTTAATTATCTAAAATTGCTAAAAAAACCTACTGAATCAGTTTTTACATATTTGGTGGAAATGTTGTCAATTTCAACATTTCTGGAAAAGGATTTGTACTAGAATGAAACAAAATTTAACAGCCGAATTCCCATTTTAACCTGAAGTGGTCTTATCAAAGTTTACTAAAACATATATTCTCCCTAGCTATACTGAATTAGCTTTGTATATGTTAATGCAAGAGTATTATATGCTTCCCACAGAAAAGGATGTCTAATTCCCTCTTAGCCAACATGCTTTAATATGCAAAGTAATTTTAAATTGACAAAAATGTAATTAAAATAGGATACCAATTCTGATCTATAACTCAGTATAAGGATTTGTACCTCATGCAAAATTTGAGTTTTTCTATCTATACAGTTAACATTTCAGTCCTATGGGATATTTAAAAGTAAAACAGATTTTGATTGAATATATTGTAGTTTATAGTTTTATTTGGTAACTTATATTTGTTGGTATTGTTCTTAATCATCTTTGTTTGAAGCTTAATTATGATTTTAGTCATTTTTTATTTATTTAATTTAATATATCATTTTTAAATGATATATTAAATCATTCAAAATTAATTTATACTGGAAAACTACCATCTCTTTGATATTTTTAGGTCCCTTGTTTATTTTGCTTCACTCTTTTATTCTCTTTGTGTTTATGTATGTTTTCCCCTCAAAAGCTTAATAAGAAAAAAAAAATCAAGATTATATCTTTAAAGAGTTTTCCCTCTTCTTCCAAGATTATATCTTTAAAGAGCTTTCCCTCTTCTTCCAATTCAGATTTTGCAGTGGATTTGATCTGCATACCTCACTGATTCTTTGGCAGCTGATATGTCAGGGGTCAGGATCTGCCCAGCTTTTATCAGCCACAGACCTCCACTAACATTTTGGCTTGCAAAAAAAAAAGGAGGGATTACACTTATCTGCTTGTGTCATGCCTTCTGGTATATTCCATAACATACAGCATATCCTACATGAGCACCTTAAAAATACCAGCACCTTAAATACTTATAAACAAGAGCTCTGCATCTAGTTTCAGAAATAGACCATCTGATAGGTAGTAGGCAGAGGGGCTGCTGGGAGTTCGCAGGGGTTTGTGAGAGCCCCTAAGATTCCGTGCAGTTCGGAGAACCCCAAATCCCACTTTTGGCTGGCCCACCTTGCCCTGCCCCTCTCAGGAGTCCCTACGTGGCCCATTTTGGATGCGGGTAAGTGCAGGGTGTGCACGGAGGCACAGGGAGGGCAAAAAACGGGCCTCTCAGAAGTTTGGGAAGGCCAGAAACGCGTTTGTTTTTGGCTTCCAGAGACCCTCCAGAGCCCAGGAGGCCATTTTTGCCCTCCCGGAGGTTAAAGGAAAGCCTCCAGAGCCCAGGGAGGGCAAAAACACCCCACCTCCACTGTGGTGCATGAGGCCGACTAGGCCACACCCACCATGGCCACATCCACACAGCAACTGGGCAGAGAACACTTTGCTAAAATTTTTGAAGCCCACCCCTGGTAGTAGGCATGAAGGAGAGGTTACCAAGAGCAATGGAAAGCTTTTTGCTGTTCCAGTCCCTTAGTAGTTGCCCCTTGTTTGTTAAGCAACTTGTCAAGCCCACCATTTTAAACATATGCCCTCATTCATCTAACACTGCCACAGCTGTTAGAAAGAGTGATTGGTAGTTTCATCTCCACAAGCAGGTGACTATTGTTAGGAAGAAAAAGATGCCAGAAAAATCAACTAATCCCTTTCTTTAAAATGCCTTACAATAAATTGGTAAGAACAGAACTATCCACTGACTTGGTTGTAGCAGAAGAGAGATCTGCAGTGGCGGTCACACAATTTATACTACCATTGCTTTCCAGTCAATTCAAGGATTGATGGTCAGCACTTCAGCTCTGTCTTGAGAAACAGCTGTGCAAAGTATCTTATTAGGACAAAGAATCACTTGGAACTTTTAGGTTAGCAGTTATCCAAATACGTCCTTTAAAAATTAGAAATAGCAAATCCTTTACAACAAATAATCTTATTATTATAGCATTAACAATAGCACTTATATACTGCCCCATAGTGCTTTTACAGCTCTCTCTAAGCAGTTTACAGTCAGCATATTGCCCCCAACAATCTGGGTCCTCATTTTACCAAAGGATGGAAGGCTGAGTTAACCTTGAGTCCGTTAGGATGAAACTCTTGGCAGTGATAGCCTGCAATACTGCATTCTAACCACTGCATCACCACGGCTTCTATTATTATGGTTAGTGACACAGTCAGCCAGATATTTACACTGCACTTGGCATTTTTGTCCATCTGTCAACATGTCCTCCTTAAGAACCTGGAATTGGCAGGTGTTGATGTTCAATAATATTAATGCTATTGTCACAGTATGTAAGCTGTTCTGGATCAAGTTGCCTTTTGCAATTGACTGGTGGTGATTTTGTCAATGCCGATGGTGTTCAAGTGGTGCTTCCAACATTTTGGGATTGTACCCGAGACACCTATTATTATTGGTACTATCACTGCTTTATTTTGTCACAGTCGTTCTACTTCAATTTGCAGCTCTTTGTATTTTGTAATTTTCTCCAGTTCTTTTTCTTCTCTATGGCTGTCTTCAGGTATGGTCAGGTCCACTATCCAGATTTTTTTTCCCTATCTTTCTTTTCAACAATCGTTAAATCTGGGGTGCTATGTGGCAGGTATTTGTCTGTTTGCATTGTAAAGTCCCAGAGCACTTTAGCTTCTTCATTTTCTATTACTTTGACTATTTTGTAGTCTTACCAGTTCTTGCTTGCAGGCAAATAGTATTGACTGATGATGCAAAGTAGAATCATATCATACATATTTGGCTAGGTATAAGGTTCATTCCTTTGGGAAGTGAGAAATTGGGGCTTTCCCTTTTTTTAATCTGCAGTTCCCATATGCTTATTTCCTAAACTATCTCGTTGATATTTTTGCAACTATGGTTGATGGGGTTATTGAAGGGTTTTAATTTTGCCAAACCCATCAGATAAAGTCAGAAGTAAAATGGAATGGTAAACTTAATGCTTAGGTATGATTATTGTTCTTTTTTTTTTTTTTAGATAAGTGCATTATATTAAGTTCTTGAAGTCTTTGATCTCTGTGTGTTGGTTCAAATCAATGGACCTATCAATATTCTGAAAAGGCAACTGGACATGGCTCTGTGAATTCTCTTTCAGCAAGCACATCTCACTATTTTATTCTATGTAGTACCAGATTACCTTCAAATACAAAGCAAATAAAAATACCCTGAAAGAAAAAAAAGGTTTTTTTACTTCTCTGAGATTCTTCTTATAGAAACTTTTTTTAATTGAAATGTCAAAACCAAATCTTGGATCTTCCAGTGTAAAAAGTGCTGAGTTGCTATGTGTTTTCTTTTTTTAAAGGAAAAAAATCCTGCATTTTCTATTATACAACATTTTTCTACTTTTCTATTTTTGCTACAATAGAAACAGGAGTACAGGTCAAAAATTCAAGTATAAATTATCCTAATTTTTTTTTCACCAGCTACAATAACTATACTCTCAGTTCTTTAGTAAAAACAAGATAAGGCTTAGATTTGCAGTACTGTAAAGCCAGCTCTAAATAATTATGTAACCATATAAAATGTGACTATTTTAAAATTTGATTTCATACCACAGGTAGTCGTCCTCAACTTACGACCGCAATTGAGCCCCAAATTTTCATTTCAAAGCAAGGCGATTGTAAAGTGAGTCACGCCCCATTTCATAACCTTTTTTTGCCATGCTTGTTAAGCGAATCATTACACTCTTTAAGTGAATCATGTGGTTATTAATCTTTTGATCTGGCTTCCCCCACTGACTTTGCTTGTCAGAAGCTTCCTAGGTACGGTTGCCAGTGACAATCACAAGGCCCCAAGATGCTGCAACCACTGCAAATACGTGCTGGTTGCCAAGCAACCGAAATCTGAGCACGTGACTGTGGGGATGTGTAAGAACCACTCATAACTCACTTTTTCAGTGGCGTAACTCTGAATGGTCATTAAACAAACGGTTGTAAGTTGAGAACTACCTGTATATTTTTAGTTGTTTTAAGGAACAGTTTTCCATTCAGAAAACTTTGAATTAGATTTAAGGTTCAGTTGGGAGGTTTGCCCCATTCTTTAGTCCATTCTTCTTCAGAGGAGCTGTTTCATTAACATCTTGGATTTTTTCTACTGCTTTTACATTTCCTTCACCCTTTTCTGTCCTTGCATCCTCATTATCTTTCTTTTCTCCATCTTCCTTCACCCTTTTCTTCTCTTCTTTTGCAAGCATTCTGTAGTTGTAGTAGTTCATAATGAAGAGGAATGTCCCAGCCAAGACCATCACTGCTCCGCATTTAATGAACATGTATTTGTAATCTCCAAAAGTATCAATAAGAGTACCTGTGGATGGAGAAATGACATTTTAATTATTAGTGACACCTATTGATCAAAATAGAAAACGGCTACGCAGATTCCAGGCAAATTTTGAATCTAGATTGCTAAAATGGTTAGAGAAAATGGTATCTACTCAATCCCACAATTAAGGATGGGCTTTGCTTAAAATAAGAAATAACAGCAAATCCTAGGCTAATTTTGAATCAATATTTTGCCACCTTTTTTCACTTGTGGTACATGTGTTTCATCCTGCAAATTAATGTGCAATCATGGTTTTCGTTGACCATTTTCTTGTCCTTGGGATACCGTGCATTTAATAACCATCATGGTGACAATTTATTGAAAGTATGGTACTTAATTATTCTAATGTCTAATCAAACAAGCGGCACATTTTGTAACAAAGATGAGATGCTTCCAGCTTGGATAGATAAAAATACTGCACCAAGGAGCAACATAGCCTACATTCATGCTTTAATATGGTGGCATTAGCAAAAACATCAAACAGAGGCTAATTGCAGCTATTCTCAATTTCTGCTAATCAGGATGACCTTAAGATCTGCAAAATACATTTCAATGAGAGTTTTAATGAGAAGAGTACTGGAAAATTCAACAGTAAAAGAGTCTTTCCACCTCCTCCTTTGAGAATAAGAGAAAATCATAAAACACACCAGGAAAAATTACTTAGTCCATTAAAGCAAAACCCAGTAGTAGGTTGTTAAATGCCAAAGAACCAATCAATTTGCCACTTATTAAATAGGGAGCAACATACTGCAAACTATTATAAAGCACTTTCTAGCCTCATTAACAGTTTTCAGCAATTAGCTCTAATCTGCTTCTTAAAACTGCATGCTGAAGAAAACATGCATGCTGACCTCTCACTCTAAGATGGGAAGAAGCAAAGTCCTCGGATTAAAAAAAAGGATAAATGAATAATAAATATTTTTTTTTATAAAGCCATTGAAACCTGAGATTCCTTTTCATTTTTTTGACAATTAATAGTCATCTGGTATAAGTTGAAGTATCATCATCCACTGAACATCTCTATTTCAACAATTCTAACATTTACACCACATGCTTTTAAGGTTGCAGCTTTTTGTCCAAAGCCATTTTAGTTCCACTACTATAGTCAACAGGTTAAATAAAATTAAATCCTGTGGAGCAATTATTTTCTTAACAGCAAACAGCAATAATTTAATATAGATTGCAGTAATTTTGAACCTGGCACACATGGTCTTTAATTTTCTTGATTCAATAATTCTGTTCTTCTAGAATAGAAACATCAGATACATCCTATATCTAATACTTGTGTAAGGATTTAAAATCTAGCTAAATCATCCTAAAATAAATCAAAAGGAAATGGGCACATAAAAACTGTTAAGCAGTGAATTCTCTCTTGCTGGCAATTTTCAGATAGGGTTGGCTTTCAGGATGATTTAGTGGATTCCTGCAATGACCAGTCAATCAGATAAGCTGATCTGTAACTCAAACATTCCATGATTCTAAAGCAAGGGTCTTCAAATTTGACAACTTTGAGGACCCATGTTCTAAAGTGATGCTGTTGACCAGTAGTGATCTCCAATAATTTATTAAGAAAATTAAACATTTACCTTTAACCTAGCTGTTTCCATTTCATCTTATCTTAGTAATATCCTCTGATAAAGATTTCAAATATTTTATGAAATTGCTAAATGTGTATTAAACATATTTCTTCAGCATGTGAATAGTATTGCTATACATATTCACATATTTATTTGAAAGGCGCCCAGGTCATGTTATCAGTGAGATAGAAGTCATCTCACTATAATCAATAAAAATAAATGAAGTGTAAAAATTATATATCTTTTTCTCCATGAAGCCACGATGACTTACATGGCTGAAGTCCTTAAAACATATTTCCATGATGGTGAATTATGTCTGTGCAGTCCTAATCCAATACCTTAGCTATCATGACGGCTGGTTTTATCTTATGACTGCTGTTTATTTGTATATTTTGTATGTTTAACTTTATATTACGAATAATTAACTATTGAGCAGTTCAGAAATATAATGAACCAACTGAGATCCTATTTATAAATTTACTAAACGAAATTACATGAATATATTATGTTAATCTCTATCCAAAATCTTACTATTAACTTGCCAGCAAAGAAATTTGAAGTTTTACAAGACATAGAACATTTAGTTAGCAAGGTTCATCTAAACTGCTTTTTAAGCAGCCTTTGGGTAGTTTTAACAATTTAGTTCTGCAACATCCATTTTAATGAATGGAAAATTCCAAGAGAATGAATTTTCTTGTTGAGTGATAGTTTTATTCCTTGAGGCATACTTCTGATGAACCTAGTTTAAATGAAATTTGAAAACTTCACAGAATGTGGAATTGATCAGGAGAGTGCAGAATCAAGAAATCGGATTTTAAGGGTAGGAGGGAAAGCGTTAATATCTAAAGTTTCTTCCTTGAAATTAAAAGTAATGATTTTTTATCGTTGAGCAGACTAATGGAAAGAAAATATTATAAATGTTCTTACCCCCAATAGGTGGTCCAAGTAATATGGTGCAACATTCCATTATGGTGACTAATCCTACAGCACTTGTGAAACGGCTGGCACCAACAAGATCCATGAGAGTTTCGAAGAGCATTGCACAAACCATACCAAAGGCCAGACCAAAAAAGATAGAATAAATGACTAAGCCCATGTAACTTGTTGCCAATGGGCACAGCAGGTGGCAAACACCATTAAAAGCAATGGAAAAGCTGAAAAAATACTGAATTCTTGGCCTCACCCATTTGCTATTTGCAAGGAGCCCAGTAGCTGGCCTGGCTATCATGTCAACTATTGCTAGAATGGAAAGGAGAAAAGCTGCCGAATATTCATCAATCCCACGGTGCTTTGCATAAGGAGCCAAAAAGACAATCGGTGCAAAAAATCCTAAAAACATCAGCACGTTCCCTATCAGATAGATCAGGAAGCCTCTGTGCTTAAAAAGCGATAAGTCAAGGAACTTGTTGAAGTTTTCACAACAATCTCTGTCTTCCTTTGTTTCCATATTCTTCTCCCCTATTTCAGCAATGCCTCCATCAGTTTTTTCTTTTACGGCCCCTTTTGCCTCTTTATTTTTCTGCCTCTCAGAAGTTGGTCCAATTGGTCTGAAGAGGGCTCCAGCTACACAGCAGTTCAGCAGAAGTGCCCCAAGTATAAAAAAGCTCCCCCTCCATCCAAAAGTGTCAAAAAGGAACTGGTTCAAGGGTGCAAGGGTGCAAAGCATGACAGGACTTCCTGCCATGGCAAGTCCATTTGCAATGGGACGTCTTTTCAGGAAATACTTCCCAATGATGATTACTGAAGGCTGGAGGTTCAGGGCAAGACCAAGTCCTATAGTGAGAGAGTAAGAAAGAGGAATGTTATCTCATTAGATTAAAAAAAACACAACATGTTCTGTTATCATAGAGACTGATTAATTAAGCGTGTTCCAAACAGTTCTGTGGCCAGAGCATATTACTAAATCTACTTTGCCCTAATGCAAGATTCCTTAATTCCTACATGTTTTGAAGCTACAGATCCCAAAAATCCACTCAGTATTACCAGGCCTTAGAAGACTGGCCCATTTACAGGTCAGATGTTCCTAAAACTCATCTGCGTGAAAACTGATGTGCAGATTTATTTTTAATAAACTTTTCAGAAGTAAACAATATATTTCCTAATAAAATCTGTAGCAAGAATCTATATGCAGTGGTATTTTGGACAGCCCTATTTGAAGAATAAACTGCTGTGAAAAGGGCATTATTAAAGTCATGACAACAGCCAGAAATACATATAAGCGGATGAACATTTTATAGGAGAAGGTTCATGACTGTGCTTTGAAAACAAAGGAAATGGTATATATTTTCTGGGTCTATTATAAATCATGATCAGCATATGAAATAAAGAGGTCTGGCAGCTATCCTTGCTCTTGATACCACATTTCTGAACTTGTTCTGAAAAAAAGTAAATATTGTCATAGGGGATTTTGAGGACATGGTAGCCAGGAAATTAAATAAGTTTTATAACTTCTTTTAAATGAGAATAGTCCGTTCCTGATTGCACTTTATGCTTTGGTGCCACTGAAGACTAAGTGCTTATTTTTTATTTTACATTTATGCTGCTCTTCTAGGAAGAATCGAAAATAACATGCCAATAAGGAGAACAAACTGATGAAGGGAATGTTGGAAACCATCAAAATATGTTCCTGGAAAAAGGATTTCTCTGCCACTTACAACTCGCCTGAACCTGTCCATGAACATATATGCCAAAGTGTCTACTCCACCAAAGTAAATCTTGAAGAATCTTGTTTAACTCTAGAGATTCTTCTCTTGGGCTTTTGGCAAAGTGGCATAATACAGTATGTGATCATAAGAGCTCAATATTACTACAGCAATGCTTAGGTATACAACACCATGGTCATAATGTGGCACGATGGTCACAGGTAAATGTGCATATGTATTACCTCTCCTGTGGGAGCTGCATTGGCTGCTGATTTGCTTCTGGGTGCAATTCAAGGTGCTGGTTGTCACCTTTAAAGCCCTTCATGGCTTGGGACCAGGTTATCTGAGGGACTGTCTCTTGCCAGTTACATCTATCCGACCCATCAGAATGGGGAGGCAGGGAATGCTGTGGGTCCCATCTCCAAGGGAGATACACCTGGTAGAACCCAGAAGAAAGGCCTTTTCGTGGTGGCTCCCTCTCTGGAACATCATTCCCCCAGAGATTAGAATGGCCCCCACTTTAATTCTCTTCCGGAAGGCACTGAAGACCTGGTTCTGCCTGGGGAACCTAGAGCGGGATGGAGCCCATTAAATGGCTCGTGTGATCTGCTCTCGCTGGGGTGGGAGATGGGGGATGATTTTATTCTATTAATTTATTTGATTCTTTTTCTACTAGTTTTACTGTTATAAATGTGATTTATACCTTGTAAGCTACCTTGAGTTGCCATGGGAGAATAGGCGGCAATATAAATTTGATAAATAAATAATAAATAAATGAAAACCATCTGGTATCTCTGGAGTCTTCTCTCGGGACATATAACTTCTGTAAACTGAGCCATGGTGGCGCCAGTGGTTAGAATGCAGTATTGCAGTCTAATTCAGCTCACTGCCAGGAGTTTGATCAGCTCAAGGTTGACTCAGCCTTCCATCCTTCCAAGGTTGGTAAAATGAAGAGCCAGATTGTTTGGGACAATAGGCTGACTCTGTAAACCACTTAGAGAGGGCTGTAAAACATTGTGAAGCGGTATATAAGTCTAAGTGCTACTGCCATAGAAAAGAAAACAAGAAAATTACCTGTGATGAATCCAGCACAAATGTATAGTTGAAAAATGCTGGTGCAGAATGCTGCTGAAACCATTCCTATGCCACATAGTAGCCCTCCAAATATGACCACCGGCCGGCTACCAAAACGATTCACCAAAATACTGCTAAGGGGACCTTAAAACATGAAGGGGGGAGGAGGGAATGAATCATTTTTATAAATATGTCTCTAATGTGACATTCTTTAAAAATTGATAGATTACATTGATAGATTCTTAAATTCATGAATCAGAATAAGGATTAATTAAGGTGTAGGAATGTCTCCCAGCTGAGTAGGAGAAGAAAGATGCTTGTACAAAGTCTGTCAAAAATGACATTTTTTTGAAACAATTGTTTATGTAGCTGGCTAATCCAACCACTAGCCATAGCATTTGAAAAGAGAAGGTAACATCTGACATAGGGACATCTAGAAAGAAATTGGAGGGAAGGTAGAGCAGAGGTAAACAGGAAAACAAAGCTTGCTTAACAGTAAGTATTATCATATGATGCATAGCTACATGCAGTGACACAGTAAGATCAGAGAAGATTGTGGCATCTGATGGTGGCTAATATCAAGAGAATGGAGGAAAGAGAGGAAAAGACGAGAGTGGAGAGTGGGAGAAAGGGAGAGAGAGAACGAGAGAGTGAGAGGGAGGGAGAGAACGAGAGAGTGAGAGGGAGGGAGAGAGGGAACTTAATTTGAGAAATACTTGTTTTCCTTAAATGCAGAAAGAGCATAATCACACAGTATTTTTCATAGGTTCATGACACTTAGTCTTTCTATTTCAAATGCAGTCAGAGCTCGTATTTCCATTTGTAGGCCAGAACAAGATATATTGGTAAAGACATGAATGCAGTGTTGATTTTTTTCATTAGGGCTCCAAACCTGGACTGCAAAACTCTAGAATGATTATAAATGGTAATAGACCATTTCTTTGCTGACAGCTAGCGATTGTCTGGGTTTTTAAAGGTCAGATCTGATAGCCATAACAGAGTATTGCCCAGAAGTTAGCGCAAAACATAAGATAACATGAGAACTATCATAATTCACTATAGAAAATAAGTATGTTTTATCACAAAGATAATACAATATTTATTACCACATTGCTAAATGCATTAGTCTACCAAAACGCAAACAATAGACATTAAATTCTAACCGATCTTTTATGATATATATTTATATGTAATAGAAATGCAAACATGAAATGCAAGACACTATTTGAATTTCTTTCAAAGCTCAAATGTGATTTGGAAATCTGCAGTGATAATCTATAATAGCAAAACCTAATAAATGCTAGGAAGATGATATTATGAGCATTTAATATTCACTTACCTTTAGTGCACGTATTTTTATATAGAAACAATATAGACAAAATCTGAATGTTCTGGCTTTGTGACTTCATTGACCTTATTCATGCTCTTCTAACCGTATAAAAACAATTAGTTTATGAGGTTATAGCCTAAGATGCAGATTTTTTTTCTCTCAGTCCACCCTAGAATTAACTTAGTGTTTTCTGTAGCAGTTCCTGTAGCTGTTCCTCTTTTCCATTAATGCTTTCCTGTTTTCCCAACACAAGCCTAACATACTTCTGGAAGAGCATTAAACTATCTGCATTCTTTTCAATCAGGATTCAGATTTGGATATGCAACGAAAATAGTATTGGTCATACTTCTGGGTAACCTTCAGGATTGTTTTCTGACAGTAATGATTGGGAAGGAGAGGATCCACCCTCACATTTACAGGTGTTGTTGTTTTTCTCATGAAATTATGATTCATGGCTATGTTTATTAGAAAGAAAATAGATAATAGAAAAAAATAATTTTGTAGCTATAGTTACATTTGCTACAAAATTAAGGTAATTTTGTGATTATATTTGCTTCAAAGGAAATTGGAAACTATTTTTTGTATCTCTTTATTCTTTCTTTTTGCACTTTTTGTCTTATTTTCTCTTTTCCTTTCTTTTAGTTCTGCTAACTTTTATTTTTTCAAAACCCTTAAGGCAAATATTAAATTTTATATTTTAAAAATAAAAGATCTGAAGGATCAGATTATGGATAATTTCTCTCATCATGGAAATAATTTATCTATGTGGTTACTAATAGTTTGACACTGAATTGATGGCAGATAATAATCAGACCAAAAGAAAAACCAGAACAGCCTACTGATTTGCATTCATCCACCGCAAGAACTGGAGGAGGGAGCATTCCTGAAGCCATGAGAAAAACCCTCTATACAGACTTTTTATTTATAATATATAACTCTACATATAATATACCAACTGAAAGCATATATTTAAAATTTGTGATGATGATTTCAGGCTAAACTGGATGGAAGGCACCATGCAATTCTTTATTTTTAATTGCTACTTTAAGATTTCTGGGGGGAAAGAATTAACGTCCTTACTCTTATGGCTCTGTGTAAGAGAACTGATACCCTCAGACTATATTTTGGATTGTCCTTCATTGTATAATCTCTGCTAAGTGTCCCCTTACTTTTTATGAAAGGCTTTAAAAGGTGTTTAAATGTCTGCTTCTTAATTAAGAAAGCAAGGTGAGAATGAAAGCAGAAGAAACAGCTGGCAAGGATCTTCTGATATACTCATAAAGCTGCTCTTTACTTGTCTTGACCTTGCTGAGGAACCGATGGTTGTGTTGATAGATTCCCATGAAACATTTCGGAGCTGAGGAAGTGGCCTCGGAGGTCTAGTCAACAGCTGCTGAAAGTTTTATCAATATGGCCTGCAGCTTTTAAAAAATGGGAAGAAGGGAAACCACCAGAGAACAATCATTACTAGTTGCTATGTGGAGTCAAACAAACAAATGCCTGGCTCCTTATAATAGGGAGCTTGGAAGACTCTGCATTGACCCTTCTATCTATTAAGGGCAACTGTCTGCCTGACTTGATGACCCAAATGCAGGATTTTAATAACAAATATCTCAGTGATCAAATTAGACCAATTATTTTGTTTGAGTCTCCAACCCAAGTGGGGGAAAACCAATTATTTATTCAACTTTGGCAATCTTTCAAACGCTGTCCATTATTTTCTACATATTTTATGCATCATCTCTCTGCAGACAAAAGAGTTGGGGGAAAAAAACCACAGAAAATAAAAACAGGCTTCTGATTTTTATGCTGCAATTAAATTATGAACCAGAAATTACCAAGATGAGACACAGGTCCAGGAATAGACTTCACAATTTTCATATGAAGTCTGTGTATACAACAAGGACTCAAATATACACCATCCACATTTTAGACTGAAATGCCTTACATGAACCCAGCCCATGTGATTTGGGGTTGAATAAAACCACAATTAATAATGGTGTTACAAAAATTAAATTTTTGGGAGAACAGATAAGTAGAACAATCAAAGCTTGACCATAGAGAGTAATGTGTATATATGTAAGAAGATGGTGAAATAAGGATGTCAATTTTGACATTAGACAAGAACCAGAGATAAGAATGTTACCTGCCATGTAGTTTGCAAGGCACATTTGACCTAACAACCGGGGATGGGATTCTACAGGTTCGTACCTATTCGCTAGAACAGGTTGTTAACATTCTAAGCAGTTCGGAGAACCGGTTGTTAGAAGAAATTACTGGCCTAATCCTGTAAGGAAGGCAGGAAGGAAACATTCTGGTGTTGCTTACAGAAACTACCTCTCTGTTAACCCTTATTACATTCTTGGCAGGACTAGGCTTCCTGTCTCAGGAACTTATCTGGAGTTTTTTTTCCCCTCCTTTGCTTGTGTGGAGTGACCATTCAAAGTTACAATGGCACTGAAAAAAAGTGACTTATGACCATTTTTCACACTTACGACTATTGCAGCATCCCCACAGTCACGAGAGGCCAGGCGAGGAAATACGTGCCTCAATGTGAGTGATGTTGAGTTGGCCACGCCCAGCCAGTCACATTACCACCAAGCCATGCCCACAAAACTGGTTGTTAAAAAATTGAATCCCACCCCTGCTAACAACCTAATGTTCAATAAAAAGACAGTTTTTGTGATGATGAATAAAGTTGTCAAAGAATGTGAAGGAAGATGGAACAGGTCAAAAATTCCTGATACATGCACACCACTATGTATACAGGGTGCTCTTGTCTTTCCCAGTCCCTGTACATCACTTAATCAGAGCACAGTGAGGCAAGTGAATACAAATGTGTGAGTAATGCTTATGCAATTGTAAGCTTTTGTAGGTTTATAAAAACAAGGAATAGGGGATACTATAGCTTCTATACATATCCCTGGACTCTAGAAGACCTTTGGAATTTATTGGAGAACAAGCAGAGCTATAGGAAGTAGTCCATATTTCCATTCCCATTGTTCCCGCATAAGAACATAAACAGCACCTTGCTGGATAGTCCAGCAGTCTGTTCTCTTAATGCCCAACAAACTGCATAGGAAGTCCACTAATTTTCTAGTCACCCTGCATCAAGGCTAATAGCCATAGATCCCCAAGAATTGTTCCAAATCTCTTTTGAAATCAGCCATCTATCTAATGGTGATGAATTCCAAAAATTAATTATGCAAGGTGTAAACTTCTGTATATATGTTGTGTGTGCCTGTATACCACAGTCATGTCGCTTCTAATTGACTTCCTTTCTAAATATGTTGCAAGAAGAGAGTGTTCCCACAACCTTGAAAGAAGTGAATATATCTACGTGGATGACAGCTAATTGCTGCCTGGAACTCTTAGGTTATGTGTAAGAAAGTCTATTGACAGGAATCCAGTTGAACTTCATCCACTATATTTCTATACCTTTGTCCCATGACATCATATAACAAGCCAAAGGAAATAATGCTTGGGGTGGGAATCAACAAAGATCCCAAAAGCAGGTAAATTCTACTTTGAAAATGATAAATTGTGGCTCTAAAACCAAACAAGATTATTAAGAAAAATTCTTATTTTTATTACAGTGTGCAACTTCAACATGGCAGATAAAATGTTAATGCTTGAAGGTTGTCTAGATCAGGAAACAGATGCCACCGGAACATTAAAGCTAAGCTTCTTTTGAGAGGCTATATTAACAGTATTCTAGAAGTCTGCTTGTGTTTCCCTTCCTCTTATACTACATTGAGTCAGGGAGGATCCAACCTGAGTCTCTTCTTGATATTATCTCCTTTCCCAGTGCTGAAAGGGCATTTCTGCTCTTTTTGCTTCTGTAACTTGATGTTGCAGCACTTGTCAAAAAGGCCAGCAGAGATTATACTACCTGAGACTTCTCAGTAAACAACAATTGAATGTTGTTGGTGACCTTCCACTGCTGCACCATAGAGAGTATCTTAACTTACTGCACCTCTGTATGGTTTGCCAATTGCACAGTGGCAGATAAGACAGTGCTCCAGAGGATTAACGTCATTGCCCAAAAGATCATTGGTTTCCCTCTCCCCTCTTTGGAAGACTTTTATAGCTCCCACTGCCTTAAGAAAGTTCAAAACATTCTCAAAGATCCATCTCATCCTGGGAACCCTTTTTTTGAACTATTACCATCTGGCAGACAGTACAGAGTAATAAAAACAAGCACAAATAGGCTGAAAAACAGCTTCTATCCCAGAATAGTAACTATATTGAATTTTACTATATAGTGCAATATTAATGCAATATCAGGGGTTTTCAGTTCAATTGTATAAAACAGTGATGGCTAACCTTTTAGTCGTTGCTTGCCAAAAGTGCGCATATGCGCACACGTGCCTGCACCCATAATGCAATGTGACCTGTCCCCCTGTGCATGCACGTGCAACCTCCGTGCTCCCCCACCCCCTGCACATGCGTGTCTCCTGCATGTGCCCCATCCCTTGCGTATGCATGGCAGATACCTGAAAATCAGCTGGCTGGCAGGAGGTGCGTGTGTGGAACTGAGCTGGGGCAATGGCTCGTGTGCTGGCAGATATGGCTCTCCATGCCACTTCCGGCATGTGTGCCACAGGTTCGCCATTGTGGGTATAGAATGTGAATGACATGTGTTTGTGTTTTATTTTTATAGTTATAATGTACACTGAAGATGACATTTAATTTTGTTGTATGAGGTGCAATGACAATAAAGTAAAGTAAACAACCTCTGATTAGGCCTATCAAGGTTATCTCTATGGCTCTCTATAGTTAATAAAGATGGCAAGCCTCGCTTTGTAGGGAGTTTTCCCAAACGTGAATGTGCTTATTATCAGAATAAGCTTCAAGCTGTAGGTGAAAGATCATAGTAGAATGTTACTATTACAGAACATTCTTCTCTTCTTGAATTCTCAGGTATCACTGGGTTAGAATGCAGAGGACTAAACAAGTAGAAGCATGCATTTCATATGAGAATATTTTGCTTAAGCAATTCTAATTAATAAAATGCTTGAAGATTCTCTGTGTTCTGGGTTTCCTTGAGTATTTTTATACTGCATAAGCTCCTGAAGTTCAAATCTGTAACAATGGATAAATGTGATATGCATATATAGCCAAATGCTCTTAGAATAATATTTGGTATGTCCACCAAGGGAGGTTACAGATTGGATAAATGAATGCCTTGGATAAGTGAATGAAGCTCAAGAGAGTATAAGGCAGCATCCTATGCTCATTTTGGCTGGGCTCATACATCATGACAAGCCATCGCTTGTTTTAATAATAGTATAATGAGTAAGCCACAAATGGCTGAATTCAGACATCATGCTAAGCCAAAGTACACAGATGATTAATTGAAGAATAATTTTTCCATTTGGGGCTTCAGGTATTTCCTAGATAGGTTTTTAATCTCAGGAATTCATAGTTTTGTAAATTCATTGTTTGAAAATATGTTATTATTAGCTGCCCAGATTTTGTGGAAGCTGGTTACATACAAATCTTTTAAATCAATATACTCTCAATGCCGCTACACCTGAACATTTGCATTTCGTTTTCATATTATTCAGTCGAGCCAGTATGCTCTGACAATGGATCACAGAAGTATGAGATGAGCCAAGAATCCATTCCTATGACAACAAAGACTATTTCCTGATGCATAAAACAATTTTCTCAGGTGCCATTTACAATATTGCCCTAAACATGACTTCTCTTCCATGCCATTAGTAGAGAAATAGGATTGACTTTGAGAGTTTAGAATTTGCCAGAGCAGGAATTATAGCTATTTTAGACACCAACTGACCATTAGCATCAAGTCTGAGAGAGATACAAAACAAAGAGGAGTTTATCAGGTTATAGGAACAGTAGGAAAAAGAAAAGCGAGATTTTTAGAAATCATTGAAAACTCATACTGACAGTAAGCAATTAGCTGCTTAAAATGGCTTCCTTATCTGGCTTATTTAAACTTTGCTGTGTTGACTCTCTGGATAACTTTTTCCAATTCGTACAGGGGCTTGAAACTTGGATTACAATTCCATCTGATCTTCAGGGATTGGAGGACTCATCTCACCGTATCATTTGAGCTATATGTTCAAAAGAAAGTCCTTTTAATAAAGTTGTTCTTGATTTGGCACAGAGAAAATAGGAAGAACCTGTTCTGCTTTAAAAATGAAACATATAGCTTATTTCACTTCATTAATCTTGATTGATTTGGCATTATAGCTTAATAAAGTTGTCATACAATAACTCGTTCATTCATTGTTAAAACAGTTTGACTAAAACATTTGTAAATAGCTGCAAACCAAAGACTAGCAATCTCTTAATTTAATGTATTTTTTTCTTGATGTATATTTTGAATCTACTCTTGAATCTGAGAAATGAATCTGTTACAAAATTAGGTATCCTTTGCTAATCCATTTTAAGTATTACTTAAGCAATTATGCAAACAACATCACTCTGACCTATCTGATAGACAAAGGTGAATGAGAACAAAGTTCCTACAAAGATATTTGATCTGTGAATAACTATAGTGTAGCTGGAATGTCTTCTCTGTGTTTGCAAAAATCACTGATTCAGAAGAGAATTTGGCTAGCAGCTTCTAAGCCTCAGTGTAATGTTCTCCTCAGCTGATTGCACTTCTAGGAAGATTAGAAAATTCTGAACCTAGAGAAGTCTCTGAGAAGAGGTTGTGTAAATTCCATCTTAGTTTTCCTCAAGCTGGGTGTCCAAATATGTGAACTTCAATTCCCAAAATTCTCAGCAATGGTCATGCTTGCTGGGAATTGTCACCCTTATCTAAGAACCCTGTCCTATAAAATACAAAGGGAGAATCTCAATCCATTAATTCAACATATATGCTATTCTAAAGGTCTTGAGAACAAAATGGTTACCAAAACTTAATAGAACACTAATGGTTAATTGCTAGTGAGCTCTATCTTGGAACCTCAGATTAGGCTAACAATCTTGATGGCTCCCTGGCTTTTGGACTTGGATAGGCTTTGCTTCTTTGCCAAAATTTTTATTATTTTATCTCTACCTATGTCAGCCTTTTCAGATAAGCCAGGCAGGAAAGATGACAAGATGAGCCATATCTAATTTATTGTAAAGCTACATTAACAGAATTTTGCAAGTTTGAAAGTTCAAATGTCCCACCTGCCACATTTAATTGCTGGACCCATTAGGGCAAACCTTCCTAAGTTTCTTTCTTTGACTGTTAAACCAATTGCGATTACAACGTCCTGCCTCTCTTGTCTGATCGTTTCCTAGACAGCATCTCCTATCTCCTTTCCTCAAAGTTATCTATGCATTCCATTACATCCTCTTTCGAATCATGCTTTCAACTTCACTCAAAGGTCTGCTTAAATTATTGACTTGGATTCATACATTACACTAAGTTGAAATGTGGGAATTTTAATTATTTCCATCATAAATATTCCATCTTAGATAAAAGATTTGCATGGCTCCTTCCTGAACATGTTTGCAGTCTTCCGATTAAACTAATGCATTATTTAATTTACACCATGTTTATATTTTATAAACTATTTGTTTACATTCTACTAAATTACTGGAGCAAATATTATTGTATTAGTAGTTTTATCATATTGCACTCTCATATGAGTCCACAGAACCTAATTTATGTATTTATGTATAATTGAATTTGTCTTTTGTCTAATCACACAAAACGTGTTTCCAGCATTTGTATTTTATTTCTATCAAAAAGTTTTCCAGAGATGCATTCTGTTTAAGTAGTTACTAAAGATTTAATGCAAGGCTTGGTTTCAAGATATAATTATCCCTCTGTCCAACTCCAATCCTCCTTGGTAATGAGATCATCATATGAAACTTCTTTGTGGACAAGTCTCTACATAAGGTAGACTACTGCAATCATTTCTGTGAGCAGAATGGTACACTTTCCAACCTCTGGAAATTCCAATAGAAGAGAATATATGTAGCTCAGGGTTGAACTGTGGAGTTCACAGTGCCCTCTGAGCTTGATTGTTTCCTTGTAGACATTTCATTCCCTAACTAGGTAACATCATCAATGCTTACTGATGCTTACTGATGCTATGTAATGAAACGTAGTCAGGTAATGAAACATAGTTAGGTAATGAAACATTTGCAAGCAAACAATGAAGCTCAGAGGGCACCATGGACAGTTCAACCTTAAAAAGAAATATTTCAAATATATTGCAGAGCCTTACAAGAAACATATTATGTAATCTCATGATCCATGTCTTGGTTGTTATAGTACAAATCTGGAACCCTACAGAATAAGAGGTGCCAAACTGGCGGCCCGTGGGCCGGATGTGTCATGCACAGACCACGCCCACCTCAGTTCCGCAAATGGGAAACATGTTGTGAAATATCATGTGATGGTAAGGTGATGTGGTGAGTTTGACTTATGGGCAATGTAATTTTCTTAAGAATGTAATTTATTTTGCTAAACCAAATACAATAGAAAGAATAGAAATGCACATACTGGTTTTTCCCCAAAGGGAATTCTTTCACCATAGAAAGAGAGTGGGAGACAGGGAGAGAGGGGGGAAGGGGGGAGAGGGGGGAGAAGAGAGAGAGAGAGAGGAATGAAAGAGTCATTTTCTTATTTGTACTTTTTCCTTCTTCTATAAGGATACTTGGCTACATTTCAGTGTAACTTCTGGAAACAGTTCTTTTTCCTGCATCAAAAATATGAACATAAATAGACACATATAGCAGGCAGATAACGTTACAATACATGGTGATGGCTGCTTCTCTTTACACAGTCACCCCTACACAAATTGTAGCTCTTTGTTTTAGATTCTGTGCAAAGTGTTAGATTCCAGAGAACTTGCATATCACCATGCCATTTATCTTCAACTTAAGTCACTTAATCATTATTAATAAGGTATTATAATGTTTATATGAATAGGTAGAGCAGAAATAACACACACGGCAATGACACTGACAAGTTAATGAGCTACTGTCATCTCTTCACCACAGACACAGAGTAGCTAACAATAGTAAACGGATAATTTTTTTTCATCCAAAAATGTGGAAGAGGATGTTTCATTAGGAACTTGCTCAGGAACTAAAAACTGGTTTTAAGATGCTAATTTCTATGAATCTATGATTTCGGTGCTCTTCACTTATCCGTTTATCTATTGTGAGATGCAACTACAACCTCAGACTTTATTTTATCTCAATTAGAATAGGCTTTCTGTATCTGCCACTGAAATTTATAATAAACGTTGGGTAATAAAACTATACAGGTTTGAGTATATGGAAAATATTCAAGGTCACTTGCCTACTAAACTTCCTAAACATAGTGCAATGACCTACAGGCCAGAGATTCACCAGTTGAGAAACTGCTGGCTCAAGAAAAGGTTTGCTGATATCACAGGAATAAAATGAGCTTCAGGGCTATATGTTCCAGAGTTTAATCCAATACTTTCAAAGAATAAATAATGAAGGCCAGTAATTAGGAGATCTGCACAGTGTTTCAGATTAACGATATTTCAAGTACTTTGGTACAGTACATATGTGTAGCAAACACATAGATATTAATTTGGTAAGCAACCAGAATCATCCCATGGGAAGATGGGTAGCAAACAAATTTAATTAATTAACTAATATGCTACTGTAGAGAATATAAAGGACAAAGCCATTAAGCCATAATAGGAATTGCCCAAAGCCCCTTCATTATATCACCCAGCAAGATTCAACCAAGCTTGGGATTCAAGACAACCTACAAAGTTACCTCTGCATGGTCCATGGGAATCTGACAACCAATCAGGATATATTTCTTGCCACAGGAACAGGAAGCAAGTTCAAAGCCCAACAGAGGGTATAAATCTCTCTCCCTCTCTCACCCATGTGCTTTTTTTTGCCCAGGATCTCAATGTCGTCCTGTCCATCATTAAACCATCTTTCCAAGCAGTTGCCATGTTTCCAGTGTCTTTCTTTCCACTTGGAACTGAACCCAGATGGATATTTCTTCCAACACTCATTTATTTTTTAAAAAAACTACACTCAGAATCTTACAAAAGGAAGACGGGCAGAAAGATTCCTGGGTGGGTGGACTAAGAGCATTGTGGATCAGAGAGCTGCTTTTGGGAAATAAATGTGTTTGGAAGCCATTTTGTAAGCAGACAAGCCTATTCTGCCCAACTCCATTTTTGCTCCAGGCAGCCTTTGTTTAATAACATTTCACTTCTCATTCAAGAAGCTTCTTCAATTCTCACTTAAGGGGAATGGAAAGATTTATATTTTTGCAGTCAACTGGTTGTTAGCACTCTGAGGTTCAGTCATTAGCTCTCTGGGAGTTGTTGAGGTCGCTTGGAGGCTTAGTTGCATCCTCAAAGTCACCTGAATCAGAGTGCAAATAGGTATGGAAACTTCTTGGGGCTGCTGAAAGGACTGTGTTGCAAACAGGTGGTATAATATCTCTCCCTCTCTGTTGAGAGAAGACTGTTCAATTATGACATAGATGGCTTCTTATCCTTTGCAGTCATCTGGTTGTTAACATTCTTCTGTTTGAAATGGAAGACTGTTAATGACCAGATGACTGCAAAGAATATAAATCCTTCCATTCCCCTCCAGTCACTTAAAACTGAAGAAGCTTCCTGGATAAGAAACAAATTGTTTTAAATATTTTTTTTTTAAGTCCAGTTGTATTTTGAAAAAAACACATTTGGGACAACCTTGACCTGGATGGTTGAGAATCTCCATTGATATTGTATAATAACATTCACAATGTGTTTTTTAGATTCCAAATTTATAAACTAACCCTAAGAAAAAGTTACCTGTCTTTTCTAGCAACTAAAGGTAACTGTCTCATTTTAAGTAACACAATAGGGCAGCGTATAATTTTTGAACTCAGGCTAGCTTTCAAAATTGCATGACCCATTACTTCCTTTCTTCCCAATTCTTTACAAATGTCCTCACTTTACTGGTCGGTTTTAACCAGAATATTTTACTATTTCTGATATGCTTAATTACAATATGCTCAATTTCAACTGAGAATAAGAATTTCAAATTCTACTTGGGATGAATGCCTACAGATTAAAACAGCTTCAAAAATATAGCTCTTCCGCTTCAAACACCAAACAGAGAAATAAACTTTGGCGGAGCTGATATTCTAACCATGACAAAGCACCTCTGTAATGGAGGATCAGAAAGAAATTATGAAGAACAGAACATTTTAAAAGTCTACAATCAAAATTATTATTGTCAGAATATCAAAGGCACCCAAACATTAGGTAACACAAATCAGTGTAGAATCACATTACTAAAAGCATATTACTGATATACAGCATCTGGTAATCAAAGTTATTTTTCCCCAAATAATCTATCTGAAATAAATATTTTCATTACTTAAAGAAGTCTGTTATTGAAAAATTGTACCATAACTTTGCATATTCAATTATGGTACAATTTTTCAATAACAGACTTCAATAACTAACAAACAAGAGTTTTACGCAGATGGAAATATGTTAACATTTTGCATAGTCATTCCTACAGAGGTAGAAATTTATCAATAATGAGGCATCCCCTTCTGTCTTCATTTTGTGTAGAATTAAGATATTTTATGGTTTGATATATGATGTTAAGAAAAGGCACATGATGGAAAACTGTTCAGGGAAGAGCAAACGGAAAACTCACTGGTTATTTATAATGAAAAGTTTGATCTAAAATTTGCAAGTAATTGTCACAGGACTTTTTGTTTTTTATTTCTAATATGTATGTTTAAATTTTCAAATGTATGTAGTATGTTTGAAGAGCTGCTCACCTTACAAAAATGTGATTGTGGGCAATGTACAACAATTAATTAAAAAGAAAAACCAATACAAAATATAAACCAATACAAAAAACCAATACTAAATATAACCAATATAAAAGCAATCATCTTTTACAAAAACTGTAATCCCCTCAGAAGGAGATAGGCAGTTTAGAAATAGGAAATATAATAAATAAAGCCTATAAAAGCACATGAGCAAGGGAGGAGGATGCGAACTGTCATAAGAAAGACTTGTAATCTCAAGATCTCCTCAGCCTCCACACCCAAACCATTCAAAGATGCAGGTTGTCCTTTATTTAGTATCACAGCTTGCACCAGAATTTCTGTTTCTAGGCAAGATAGTTGTTAAATGATTCACACCTGACACCTTTGTCATAGTTGTTAAGCAAATCACTAAAGTTATTAAGTGAATCATGTGGTCATTAAGCAAATCCAGTTTCTCTCATTGATTCTGCATATCAAAAGGAGACTGGGAAGGTCGCAACAGGCGATCACATGACTCCAGGACACTGCAGTCATTGTGAATACATGCCAGTTGCCAAGTGCCCAAATTTTAATCAAGTGACAGTGGGGATTCTGTAACGGTCGTAAGTGTGAGGACCAATTGTAGGCCACATTTTACAGTTCTGTTGTAACTTTGATCAGTTGCTAAATGAATGGTTGTTAAGTTGACGGGTACCTGTAGTCATAGAAGTGGACATGCCTTTTCCATGATGTCCTCTACAGCAGAGGTCACCAACCTGTGGGCCATGGCCCACTACCAGGCCACAGTCTATTCACAACTGGGCTGTGTGAGTGCCTGGTTAGTGTGTGCGCGCACAGCCCCACTTCTGCAAACATCTCTGGGGCTCGCGGCTCCACTCACATGAGTGTCATGGGCACTCTGGGCCTCACTTGGTCAAGCATTGTGGGTGCTCGCAGACCAGTGGTGGGATTCAATTTTTTTTACTACCGGTTCTGTGGGCATGGCAGGGAAAGGATAACGGTAAAATCTCCAGTTCAAGGTGTCAGTTCTCTGAACTACTCAAAATTTCTGCTACTGGTTCTCAGAACCTGCTGAATTACCACCTCTGACACAAACACCCTCTTGCAAATAATGTGTGCGCCTCCCCCCCCCACCTCCTCTGGGCCGCCAACCTGGAAAGGTTGGGAAACTCTGCTTTAGAGGTATTTCTAGACATTTATGAGGTTTGGAAAGCCAAAAATCATGTTACCTACTTTTGCTATTTACATAAACAATGTTTTATTGATATCCAAGCACTCAAAGTACATCAGCTGGATCCAAAGTGCTAATAACAGGAGGCATATTAGTAAGGTTGTACTCAATTCTGTCTCTCTGGGTTTTCCTTTTTTTCCTGTTGACACTCCTTCCATCATTTCTGGTTTAATGCTAATGTAGCCTGACAGCAATACAGCCATACAGGCAATGGTCAAGAATGCTATGGGACCTGAATGCATAACATAGTTCAGGAAGTCTAGGACTGCAGCTAGAAGTGATTATGTGCAGCAAATCACCAACAGTAATATAAACCAGCCCCCTAAGTTCTGCTATATTAACTAATCATTGGGAAAGGAATGAAAGAAGAATGCCAAGAGTATATGCCAAAAATATATACACCCAACAAGGTTATCTGAGAGCATTAAGGCCTTTCAAGCTGCCCAGTTAAAGAAGCAGGCAGACCTGTTGGATGGCAGCAATATAGGGAGATACCAGAGGCAGATGATTCTGGCAATAGCAAGGTTCATTTCATATTGTATAAGAAAAGGCACTCCTTTAATTGGTCAAGTAACCCTATATGTACAGACAATATAATATAGGAGCCCTGGGGATGTAGAGGTTAGAATGCAGGCTAACATCTTCCCTTAGCCTAGAGTTCTATCCTGATGGGTTCAAAGTTGATTCAGCTTTCCATCTTTTCAAAGTTGGTAAAAATGAGGACCCAGATTGTTGGGGTCAATATGCTGACATTATAAACTTCTCCGAGAGCATCCTCGGTCAGTATATAAGTCTGAGTGCTATTGTTATATAAAGTGACTGCAATACAGTATTGGATGATGGACCGCACAGGTCAGATGGCATTCAATATGATATTGAGGGGGGGGGGGGGCAGGACTGAGATCTTTCAAAATGCCAACAGTATTTATGATGCAGCTACATTAAAACCTTTGGCATTTCTAGGTGCTGATGTTGCCAAACAGGAAAATAAATCTGAAGTTGCAAAGATAGAATTACAGTGGAAACATAGAATGTAAGAAACACAAACAGGAGAAAACTCAAAATAGTGAAAAATGAACTCATTCTTCTACATATTAGATATCAATGAATTGAAATGGACTGGAATTGGGCAGTTTCCGTCAAAAGATTATACTCAGGACACAAAAAGGTGTACCATGGCTTTCAAAGGCAAGAGAGATACAGCAAAGACAACGGGTACAATGCAGTCAATAAACAAGTGTTTGGCACACATTTAACTTCTTAAAAACCCACGGCCTCTCCCAGAAACCTGCACTCAATTTGGGTCCAGACTCTGCCTATTTTTCATATGTAACCCTCACTATGCTGTTCAAAGCATGGCGTCCTTCAGGCCAACAGGCACTGCCAACACTCAGACTTCATATCTAAAAATACAATTGCTGTAAATTTCCACTTTCTACTTTTCCCCAGTCTCTCTGTAAGGAAGAGCAAGCTTAGACAAAGGAACAGGGTTCTCATGTACATAATAGGAGCACACTTGGAAAGAGTATGAAGATCTGAATTAGTTGTTCTTTGACCCTTTGTTACAATACAAATATTGCAGAGTGAAATTTACTTTCAAGGACAGCTACTTGTCACTGGCTCAGAGTGAAAGTTCTTGTGGGGAGGGAGGAGGGATAAAATACATATCATCCTTTAATTCATTTACATGCTTTATACATGCAACAGCCTATTATGCATGAAACTATACCGATCTAGTTTGCTGTATTCAGCATAAATATCTGAAGAGCACTGACATGACAATATGTTTCATCAAACATTAACCCTGTAATTCTGTCTAAATTGGCAATACTATCTGAATTAGTGTCTAATCATTCTAAAATAAATGGTATTCTTCCCTTTCACAGAATTATAATACATATCTACCGGTATCTTGCAGCTTCATGATACCAGGTAATTTTTTTCAATGTTCAAATGATTAGCAGAAATACAGAATATTAATATTTAAAAGTAAAAAAGCATGAGAAAATTAAGTTTTCAGAGCAGCTTTGAAAGATACAAGTTTCAGAAAAGGACCATTAAATGATGCCTATTTGTAATTATTTAATTTAAATATATTTCAGTATTATCAGTGGTTATAGAACAGTTACCTGCAGCAAGATGATGTTACTGTAAATTCATATGTTTCTACGAGACACTATTTTGCAAATTTTTATTTCTAGTAACCTCATTCCTAATGGTTCTATAAACTGATTGAGCGATACTCCATTTGCATATGAAGAAACTGAACATGAGCTAGTCTAATATAAAGTATAATATATTTTTATGATACAGTGGCCTTAGAATTCATGACTCATTACTTAGAAGTTGAGAATTCTGCCTGCACAACTGAAAAATCAATGCAAAAACACAAAATGATCCTTTAGAAAAGGAGTTCAATACTGTAAAATTTTAAGGACTCTTCAAATATGTTTGCAACCAGATAGCGCTTGATCTGTGTCTACAAAAAGAGACCCCTCCAGGAATATATGGGAGACAGCCTCCTTCTCTTGCAATCACACTGAGTTACCCATCTTATACTGCTGCACAGCAGTATATCATTGGTTTATATTGCTTTATAACTCATGTTATAAATGGGTTTATATTGCTTTATAACTCATGTTATAAATTGTTTAGAATGTATAAAGGCACTTCAAATTTATAGTGTAATGTGAACAAGAACAAACATTTCATCATGTTTGTAAGATGCGCAAAAAAGCTTGAAAATTCTGGATTCTAATGCACTCACTTATTCAGAGAATTTTAAAGATTAATATACAATTGAGAGAAGAAGTTATTCTTTTGGGATCAATGCATAAAGAGTTGGAAAAAAGTTATGGAATTTTATTCCCATACATAATAACTGCACTGAGATTATTGTATGTCCAAAGATGGAAAGATTCAGCACTACCCACAATAGAAGAGTGGTTGGTGAAGTTGATGGTACTTTCTGATTAATTGGATTCTTTGATCAGAGAAAAGATAATATTTATGTTAATGGTGATTGCAAATCCCAAATCCCACTTTTTACATGAAACAAAAAATAAAAATAATTCACTTATGATTTATGGTTTTGATAATTGGACAGGGTAAATTATAGAAAGAGGAGAGATATGTTTTGACAACCACAGAGTAAGAGATAAAGCTATAATTGTACTTATATCTGCTGTAAAATAGATTGAAAGTTTTGTTTCTGTTTTCTTTCTTTCCTGATTTTCCTTTTTTTTCCCCATTCTTGCACATTTCGTTTTTCAATTTTTTTTCCTTTTCTTACTTTGTATCAGTTTGTATTCATTTTAATCTTTAAAAAAAAAAATCAATAAAATAAAATAAAACTAAATAATTTCCCAGCATTACTACTGCAGCAAAGCAAACACGAAACATCTTGTACCCAACCTAATTACATAAGATCAGATTTGAAGAATTCAAATATCAGGTTGAACAACTATTTTATTCTGGTATAAACCAGTATCATGGACTGCTATGATTAAGCATAATGTACCTGCCAATTTCAATAGTGTCCGCAGTTTAATTTGGGGACATTTAACTTCTACAAGTCAAAGCCAAGTCAACAGATTACTCTCTTCTACTTACCTCCACCATATGTAGCAGCCAACATAATTGAAGAAACCCATGCAATCTCACTGTATGATGTACCAAAGAAATCCTGGATTTCTTTGAAGAAGATTGCTATTCCTTTCGGGAAAGCATATGAAAATCCAATGGAAATGAACGCTCCAAAGACCACTGCCCATCCCCATTGGCCATCTGGAGGGGTATAGGCCAAACTCGTGTCTGCTGGAGGTGGCATGGCAAGATTAAATTAATTTCCTGCAAGCACTTTTCTGGAAACCCTGAAAAACAAAGTGCACACCCATAATAAGCTAATGACACATTCTCATAATTTGCTTGTTACTTTGGCATAATGTTTTCTTCTCTCTCTATGTACTGTATTTCTGAATTGCAGCAGCTCCTCTAATACACAAAACAATTGCTAGAGATACCTAGAAATCTTATTTTCAAGAAAACATTTACTCTGCAGCAGGCATCTGACTACAGGTATTGATGGATTGTTTCTGCCTTTCAGCTAGCTTCAGGTAACTTTTGGGATTCTCAAAATCATAAAAAAATAAACTCCAAGAACATGAAGTTATTTATCTCTGGGTTTTATCTGATGATTTCAGTGCAATATTGTATTTCTATTTACATCCCATATAATATCCCAAATGACTATATTGTAGTCATAATCACAGATTAGTTAAAACACTTGCTTCTGACACAAATCACTGATTTTTTTTTCTCTTGGTGCCTTTAAGTCAGCACTGATCCCAGGTGACTCTCTGGACAAGTTCATTAAGTTTTCTTGGTATGGTTTTTCAGAAAACGTGACTTGCTATTTATTCCTCTTTAAGGCTAAGAGTGATTGGCCCCAGATCATCCAGATAGTTTTGTGCCTAAAGTTGAACTAGAACTCCCAGTCTCCTGGTTTGTAACCTGATGCCTTACTTACTACTGACTCTGATTTTTAGACTACGTGAATCCTGCTTAAAGACTGAAACTTGTCATATGAGTTAGTGCCAGGGATTTAAAACATAATCAGAACTGTACGAAAAATTAACCTATAAGACTAATTTTAATATCAGGTGCCCGCATAGTAACAATAAAAAGTTAGTGGCACAAAAATTATTCATCAGCAAATTAATTAATCATTAGCTTTTAAAATAAATTGAAACGTCTGGACCAAAAGGAACAAGAAGGCAAGTTATTAGCAATGGTAGTAACTCCATAGGATAGCAACATTTGTAAAATGTTTGTATTAAGAAATAAATGATAATAAATTGTTGAGCTGCTTCCTAACCATTAACACTGTGATGTATTGTTAACCATGCACTTGGTTAAACTATACAATACAGAAAGCATGGGAATAATTATGACTTTTTCCAATTAACTCTTCTTCAAAAAATTTATCGATGTAACCCCTTTGACTACTGTGTATGTCCTACTCCGAGCTCTCTAATGTGTTCCAGATAATTCAGTTTAATTTCCAGAGGTAGACTATATTTTTTTCATCTCTGCCAAAAAGAGTCGCTGACAATTCAATCTTCATGAGGAAGTAGCCTGAAAACAAGAACCAATTTAATAAGATCCCTCTCATCCCAATTCAATACCATCTCACACAGTCTCAAATATTACTTCTATACTATGTCCTGAAGAATATATCCAGCTGATGACAGGCTTATAATAAGTTAAGACATTGTCATGGTTGTCTCTGTGTCCTGAAATCTCAATTGGCAGCAGAATGGGAAATGCAATACATTGGGATAAATGCCTTGTGGTTTTTTAGTTCTGTCATATTGATTAATACATGAGTTTGCTGGATGATTTTCCACTTGTTTCTTTATGTTGGTACCTAATTAAAAACATTCAAACATTCATTTGCCATTGAAAAGCTACATAGATTTCTTACTGATGGCAAAGATTTCTTATTGATGGGGAGGCGGGGAGAAACCATCCCTGGCCCTCTTTTTGTACTGGACTGCATATTTATGTGGACAATTGTATAGAATGCGAAAGATGTGTGTTTGTGTTTTATTTGTATAGTTATAATGTACACTGAAGATGGCATTTAATTTTGTTGTATGAGGTGCAATGACAATAAAGAAAACTAAACTAAACAAAGTTAAGAGAGATTTATTCTATTCATTTAACTGCAGTAATGAAACTTGCTAGGTGTTTCTCCTGAAAGTCCATAATTTTCCATCTTGCCCTCTGGATGGTATAATGGAAAACATCATTTGTCCTCTGATGTAACATCTTTTAGGTATCTGGAGAGTGACTATTCCTGTCATCTCAATTTCTTTTATTTCTCTTCATGGGCCTTAGTTTCTAAATCTGTAATTCTCCTTTCTACTCTTTCCCGAATTTCTTTCAGTATGCCTTTCCTCTGAGGATATTAGCTATTTCCTCCATGTTTGTGTAATCTGGAAATTTAATAAACATGTGTTCTACCTTATTCAGTACTAACAAAATGTTGAAGAGTATGGGGTTAAACCATGTAATAGCCCATTTGATACTTCCCTAAGATTTAGCAAGTATTTTTAAATAGAATTTTCAATCCAGTTATGTATCTACTTAATTATCATATTATCCAGCCCACACAAATTAGTTAAGAATTTTTTTTCACTGAATGACCCTAGTTTGCTCTTGCTCATACCTTGTTATATCTAACCATCTTATTTAACTGGATTATCCAAGCTTCAGTTTCAAACATTTCTAGCTTTGACTATTAAAATAGGATCCTCTATTCTATTTTTTTGTTTCATATGTAATAAACAAAAAGACTGCTTAAAAGGGGTAGGAAAAAATAGCTCAAATATATAAAGAAGCAGATAAACAAATCAAAAAGTTTGCAAATGTTATGATAAAAAACTCTGAATTGTTTAATGACAAAAATAATTAATATTATTTTGCATGCTCTAGGTTTAAAAATTGGGCTGAGTGACTTTGACTTAATGCTTTGATTCTTTCTTATTTATAACTTATTTGAACCCAAGAGATGCAAAGAATGATCCAGTCACACATGATTCTGCTCAAGCACTAAGGACTATCATGAAAAAAAATCTGTCTCTAGATGTCTATGGAGATTCTCAGTCATGCAGATCATAGTTGTCCCAAAGGTATTTTTCAAAAAACAACTGGACTTTCTTTCTTTTTTCCTTGAAGACATTTTGCTTCTGATCTAAGAACTTAAGAAGCTTATTTGATGAGAAGCGAAACATCTTTTAGGAAAAAACAAAGAAAGTCCTGTTGCCTTTTGAAAAACTCCTTTGGGACTCTCTCTGGATTCCTCATTGGGTAGTAACTGGAGAACGCATCTTGTTTGTATCTACTTGTCCTTATTTATTTATTGGATACAAAATTTCCAACTCTTACAAAAATCAGAACATGCTGTGATGATGTCATTATTCAAAGCAATAAAACGGGACTTCAAACTTGATAGCTTTAAGACTTGTGGACTTCAACTCCCAGAATTCCTCCTCCAGTCATGTTAGCTCAGGAATTCTGGGAGTTGAAGTCCACAAGTCTTGCCAAGATCCTTGCAATAAAACATCATGGTAACCACAAAGAATAAGCTAATGTCTACAATGAACTGTAATCAACATAACAAAGTACTGTACAATTAATTAGACTCAGTAATTAAACAATCTTCACACAATTACACTGGAAAACAACTCATCAATTGTAATAATAGGCAATATTTAGCCTTCAAAACTCTTCAGAATAATTCAGTCTTTAGTGTTTTCTGGAAGGAATCACAGGGGCACAAGTCTAACATTTATAAGGAGGCTGTTCCATAAAGAAGGACCCGAAACCAAAATGTATCCTCTCCTGGTTTAGTTTCTACACATACACAAAAGTATCTTCAGAGCCATGGTGGCGCAGTGGTTAGAAAGCAGTATTGTAGGCTAATTCTGCTGACTGCCAACAATTCGATTCTCACTGGCTCAAGGTTGACTCAGTTATCCAAACTCAAGGTTGACACAGTTATCCTTCCAAAGTCATAAAATCAGGACAAAGATTGTTGAGGGCAATATGCTGACTCTGTAAATTGCTTAGAGAGAGCTGTAAAGCACTGTGAAGTTGTATATAAATCTAAGTGCTATTGCTATTCTGGTAATTTAGAAGCCCATACTACCTTCTTCAATGATGATCATTGATGGTTAGAGAAGACAGCTGTAAAGTTATGGGAAAGGATATAGAATGTTTATTTATTTATTAAATTTATTTGTTCTCCGTCTCACCTTAAGGAGATTCTTTATAGGTCTTACCTATTTCCCCCCCTTTTTTGGTACTTGTTTGATTTTCCTGAAGTAGCAGATTAAAAATGATAGATTGCCTTACAGAAATATTGTACAAATTTTCCTGCTTTTTAAAATCCTGGTTAAGAGTATAGGCATCCACTTCTAATTACCATGATGGAAAAAATGATGATGACACCAAAGACAAACACAAAAATCACAAGTTCTGCACCACAATGACATGATACACTTCCATCAATTGTCCTCGTGCCTCCAGTTTGGATGCTGAACTTTCACTATATTTTGAGGTCAATTTAGTTGGATGTTGGAGCTTTTTTAATGCAACAATTCACTTCAAAGGATGTGGCTAGAAGAATGTACATTTTAGGTAAATAGAATGTCTATTAGCTAATGGTGGTGCAGTGGTTAGAGTGCAGTACTGCAGGCTACTTCTGCTGACTGCCGGCTGACTGCAATTTGGCAGTTCAAATCTTATCAGGCTCAAGGTTGACTCAGCCTTCCATCCTTCCAAGGTCAGTAAAATGGGGGCCCAGATTGTTGGGGGAAATATGCTTACTCTGTAAATTCTGTAAACTGCTTAGAGAAGGCTGTAAAGCACTGTGAAGCAGTATGTAAGTGCTATTGCTATTGCTATTTGTCTAGTTTTAGGGTACTGAAATCATGGTGTTTTCAGAGAATCTATAGAAAGTAATTCCAAATTTATATTGGCATCACAATAGCTAATGTGAACTACCAACAACAACAAAATGCTATTAACTTCAGAATCAGTTATTACTTAAGACCGAAAGGCCATGTGTAAACTATTTCTGAGCCTCTAGGCAACTGCTCCTGAACAAAGGAAACTGACCAAAGATGCAAATCAAGATGAAACTTGACGCAATCAATTTGCCAAGGGCTGCTTCTATTGCATCTTTCTTCATATTCTTATCTAAACATCAGTGCAAATTTCACCAAAGGAAAAATGACACGTGAAGCTGAATTTCATTGTAAATACGTTTAAAGAAGGGTTTTGCAAATATAAAAGAGAACTTATTTTCACACAGAGTTACCTGCATGTCATTTATATTGTTTAAATATAAGTAACTGGATAGTAAGACACAACAGCTAGCGGCTGATTGCAACACAAAATTAATCAAAGTAGGGCCTGCACACTTCTTGGATGGGAGACCACCGGGAAAAGCCTTGTGGGGCAGAATGGAAAGTTAAAAAAAGCATCCTAGAGAAAGGCAATAGTTGACTGCATCTATAGACAGTTAAAACTATTTGGCTGGTCTCTATATTCTAGCTTTACTTTCTAAAATTGAAATCAATATAGGTCATAATCCTCAAATAACAAGATTTTTTGTAATTCCATAGCTGGCACTCTTGTGGAAGAACACCTACACAAAAATGCACACAAGAATCACAAGCTGCCTTTCTTTACAGACAATGTGTTTCATACCAAACAGGTTGCAGTTTCAGCCAACAAATTCTACACTGATGTATAGAGGCGTGTCATCTGTTGCCTGCATTTGGAAACCAGTACACACAGGTAGATTTAAGCAGGTAAAACAAGGCAGCAGCTTATGCCTCTCAGCGATGCTGCTTTTACCACGCAGCCCAAAAGCAACACATCCCTTCTCTTTCCCAGATTGAAATACTCTTTGCCCAAGTGGCAAAAAAGAAAAGAAGTACCAGAGCAGCATTCGCTGAAAGGCATAAACAATTGTTTATTTGATTTTTAATCTTGCCTTTATTATTTTTATAAGCAGCTGGGGCAGCAAACATATCTAATAAATCCTACTTCCCCCCACGATAGCCCTGTGAGGTGAGGTGAACTGGGCTGAGGAAAAGCGACTGGCTCAAAGGCATCCAAGCCGGTTTTCATGCCTAAAGCAGGATTACAGCTCGCTGTCCCCCCTGGTTGCTAACTTGGTGCCTTAACCACTAGACCAAACATCCCTCAGCGTGATGGGCACATGCAACTCCGTAGCAGATGGCGCCGTCACAGAGCCTGAATCGTAGCCCTAGCCATGGTAACAGACCACGCTGAGGAAACGAAACATTTCCCTAGTTATCCGGACACACCGAGTATACATTTGTAAACGCGCACTCTTGCATACCCTCAGGACACGCTGGCAGATGACGCGCGCCCACGAGCCCCGGCCCTCCGAGCTCCACTTTCCTCCACTTTCCCTGACTTTGAAACTGCGGGGAAAGTTAAGCGACTTTGGCGCGCTTTTCCCTCCCCACCTCCCGCGGCTTCGGCTTGGGGCGGGCAGGCGCGCGTGGCAAATAGCTCTTACCTTTTGCTTCAGGCCAGGCAAAAGTCAGCCTGAGCGCGCTGGCCACACCAGGCGACCGGGGTGGGGGGCGGAGACCCGGATAGGCGGAGTTTAGGTCATTGTAGGCGGGGAGGGCAGGGAATCTCCCTCTCGGCCCCACATCTGACGCAAGAAGGGCGAGCTCCTCAAGGTCTTTCGCCTCTTTGAGGAGTAACCTTGGCCGGGTTACCTGTTGCCTTTAAATGGGTGCGCTCTGCCTCAAATCGCTGTCCCAGGGAAAGTCTGGCTGTGCTTTCGAGGGCTTCACTGATGGCAAAGACTAAGCACCAGCAGGGACCCCCAGAAATTAAGGCAAAGAGCCTCTCTGTGGATATTTTCAATCATCCAGGTCATGGTGATCCCATAGGTGCTTTTTTTCAAAAGGCACTTTACTGGACTTTCTTGGAGTTTTTGGTTTGTTTGAGAGCCTTTCTCTTCTCATCCAAAAAGCTTCTTCAGAGAAGAAAAACAAGAAAGTCCAATTGTTTCTTTGGAAAAAAAAAAGCCCCTTTGGGATCACCATGACCTGGATGATTGGAAATCTCCATAGAGAGGCTCTTCGCTTTAATTTCAGGCAGGCCCTTTCTGGTGCTTTGCCTTTGGCTTCAGTGAAGTCTTGCTGCCTGCTGTACTTTCTATACCTATACTTTCTATAGGTTGAAGAGTTGTGGAGTTTAAACACTTTTCACCAGTTTTACACCCCTGCCTCAGGATTGAGAAATGCTGTAAGACCAAGTTCCCTTTGAGAACGAGAAATGCCTTCTCACCTCATTTCCTGGTTGGTTCCTAGGATGGAGAACTATCACAAGAAAAGAAAAATAATAAAACCAGAAGCAATGCCAATAATGACAACATCATCCAAATTTTGGAATAAAATGTAGACAGTAAACATTTAACTGGTTCTATATCATACTTTGAATCAAGGATTAAATAGCTTCTAAGTAATCTGCAGTGTTTGCTAAGAGTCTACAACAACTGAATTTCAGGGTAGTTATTGTTTTTTGAGAAACAAAAGATAACCATGTTAGCTTTTTTACACTAAGCAGAGAGTTATGACCAATTCTGGCTTTCCATTTTAAGATGCGTGAACTTCAATTTCCTGCTTTTTTAAAAAAGTGATTTGGAGCCATTTGTGGACTCCTGGTGATTGCTTGAACAGGTCCCTGCAGTTTTCTTGGCAAGGTTTTTCAGAAATGGCTTTTCCTAGGGCTGAGAGAAACTAACTGGCCAGCTGGCTTTATACCTAAGGTGGGACTAAAACTCATGGTCTCAAAATCTTAGCCTTAACCATTACCCCAAACTGATTCCTGAATAAATTAAATAACTCTTGCTTTTTATCTATTTGGAAAATTGGGACAACAAATAAATGCTCTGTCTTACATATAGGCAAAAAAAATCAGAAAATAAAATACAAGCTGAATAGTCAAGACCTTGTGGATGATCCAGGCTCTGTAAAGGACCTTGAAGTACTCATCTCTAATGATCTAAGTGCTAGAGCCCACTGTAACTACATAGCCAAAAAGGCATTAAGAGTTGTTAACCTAATCCTATGTAGCTTTTTCTCTGGTAATATCACACTACTAACTAGAGCATACAAAACATTTGCTAGACCAATACTCGAATACAACTCATCAGTCTGGAACTCACGTTATGTATCTGATATTAGCACAGTTGAGAAAGTCCAGAAATATTTCACAAGAAGAGTTCTCCACTCCTCTACTCGTTGTAGAATACTTTATGCCACCAGACTTGAAATTGTAGACCTAGAAAACCTTGAATTACACCGTTTTCGGTCTGATCTAAGTATGGTATATAAAATCATACATTGCAATGACTTACCTGTCAATGAATACTTCAGCTTCAACCATAACACAAGAGCACAAAATAAATACAAACTCAAGGTTAGCCGCACCAAACTTGATTGCAGGAAATACGACTTCAGCAACAGGGTGGTCAATGTCTGGAATACTCTACCTGATTCTGTGGTTTCTTCCCCAAACCCCAAAAACTTTAACCTTAGACTGTCTACTATTGACCTCACCCCTTTCTTAAGAGGTCTGTAGGGGGCGTGCATGAGCGCACCACCATGCCTACCGTCCCTGTCCTATTGTTTCTCTTATTTTTCTTATATGTACCCATTTCATGTATTCATAACTATGTTTATACTTACACCTATTATCTTGTAAGCGATTGACAAATCAAATAAATAAATAAATAAATAAATAAATAAATAAATAAATAAATAAATAAATAAATAAATAAATAAATAAATAAATAAATAAATAGAAAAAATTAAAAGAAGTAGCCTCCACAGTCCAAACCCTGAAACCGATGTGGTTGTATCATAGTTCAGTTCAAGTTCTAAGGATAATTTTTGAGATTTGCAATAAAATAAAGGGAAACATTTAAGTGAAAAAGTTGTACTACAAAAAGATAATGGTTGTCATTACATATATATTTGTGTGGTAGAGAAGAATGACATTTCTAAATACCTGAGGTACCCTAGAACTAAGAATCATGGAACCTCATGTTTTGAAACTGATATTGGATTTAATATTTAAGACTCTGCACCCAGAAATTTATGAAATAGACAATTTGTGAATTGTCTAGGAATAGTTATAGAAATGCAAAAAGGAACATATATGTGCATAATGGAAATGGAAGAAAATGCTGAATCAGGTGATGGATTCGAGGACAAATTCTATGATTCTCTGAAGGAGGCAAAAGAAGCCTTTAAGAAGGATGTCATTAAGGCAAACATTACAAAATTATTTCAGGAAGGAATTCTGAAGAAGTTAATGGTATCTTTATGATTTCACTGCATCACATGGCAAGCCTGATCTTTGGGGTCATGCCTGTAATGTCACAATGCACACAGAAAAGAGGTGGGCCTTGCATTGCAACACTGCTTTCATCAACTGGATCTTGGTTTCCTCATTCCACATGCATATGGTAGGGTGCTGAACTTAGATAAATAGAGTTGTATCAACAAATGAAGCCACTCTGCAATTCCTGCATTAGGCAAGAGATTGGATTAGAAGATTTTCATTTTCCATTTATTTTCCGGTCCTTTGACTCTTAGATTTTACTGGCAAACAGAAAACAAATCACTGTGTTCAGCTGATATCTGTCAAACTCTTAAAAGAATTTATCATGTGAAAATTGCTCCTACCCACCCCTATATAATTGTAAGCCTCAATACAAGATGACTGAAAATGTGCTTTATAACGATAATTTTAAAACAATGATTGGATAGCAGGAAGATCTAGTGAATTACACATCACTTAGCATAATATTTATTCCAGGAAAATAGATACAAAATACTATTGTTGTGTTTCTTTGAAGCAGATACAGCTATTATAAACGTTCAATTCACGAAAATGCCTCTGTTTGAATGATCTGCTTCTGTGTTTCCGTTTTCCCCCACCTTTGCCCCAGTTCTAACTTGTAGATTGTAAGAATAAACAAAGACTATTGAGAAAGCTGAAGCATTGTTTTCTCATTGAGTTGAGTGAGCTTTATCTTTCTTACTAGTTAGATGAAGGGTTATATAGCAAAAGGCTTTTTATGTATAAAATGATTAAGTATTTAAAAGGCTTTATAAAGAAGCATCACTAAAGATAAATCCTGTCTCATTAAGTACCAAGCATGTCAACAATTAGGTAGATAGTGGTAGAAAGTATTTAGTTTTTCAAAAAGCTTTTGACAGAATCAGATTTAGCAATTAGGATAAAAAAGGAGAGGTTCTCTTATGGATCACTGTTCTTTAAAGCTCATCAGCTTTCCATTATACTTGAAATCTTCCTAGGGTAGCACAAGATACATGCACTCACAAGCCTTCACATCCAAAAATGACATTGTTCTTTATTCCTTGCAATTAGGCAGGCGTGATGGCTCAGAGGTTAAAGATGTTGACCTTGTCGGTTGGAAGCTGACAGCCCAGATCTGAGACCCGAGCACAGTGTGATAGGATGTGCACCCGTAACTTACCTCAGCTCCTGCCAAAGCATGCAAATACAAGTACATTAATAGGTACCACTTTCAGTAGGAAGGTAATTGCTTTCCATGTGTCTCTGGAATATAGTCAAGCTGGCCACATGACCACAGAAATTATTTTCAGAAAACACTGGCACCCTCAACCAAGAAATGGAGATTAGTACCTTGCCCTACGGTTGGACACAACAGAGGTGGTATTCAGCAGGTTGTGAACAGTTCTGGAGAACCAGTAGCGGAAATTTTGAGTAGTTTGGAGAATTGGCAAATACCACCTCTGACTGAAGATTTTACAGTATCCTTCCCCTGACATGCCCACCAAGCCACGCCCACAGAACCGGTAGTAAAAAAAATTGAACCCCACCACTGGGACACAACTATTGTAGACAGGGAAACCTTTGCCTTTTATTCCTTACAATTATTGTTAACAAGCCAAGAAAAGTTAACATTCTGGTCCATCCAGGAATATTTCAATTGGTTGGCATGAAATTTACTTAGGAAAGCCAACAGCTCAAAGCTTTGTGTCCTTGTAGGACTGGTATAGCTAGTTTCAGCCAGCATAAACCCATGATGTTAAAAAAAAAAATCTTCATTTTGCTTTTAGGTGCTTAAGTTAACTTTCTCTTTCCTGTTGCAGATAAATGAGCTAAAAAGTTTTGCATACTTAATTTTCAGCCTTATCAAGTAGGAAAAGAAAGGGCATTTTAGTAATGAACCGACCTGGGAGGACTTGCAGGTGGTTATTAAGGAACAACCACTTGCGGTGGTTATTAAGGAAGATCTGTGTCCTAAGGAATCCACTGTTTCTCAGACGACTGGATGTGAGTCCCTTTTCGTGAAGTTTGGTCCCAGGGTTCAGGTGGGCCTGTTGGTCACATACCTGGCTCCCTGCTATGTAACATCGGCCCTGCCTGAGCTCCTTGAGGTCATAGCCGGCTTGGCGGTTGGGACCCCCAGGCTTATGGTCATGGGGGATTTCAACCTGCCTTCTGCCGGCGGGGCCTCGGGGATTCCTCAGGAGTTCATGGCTTCCATGACAGCCATGGGCCTGACCCAATTAATTCGGGACCCTACTCACTTGGGGGGTCACATCCTGGATTTGGTTTTTGTCTCTGATCAGTGGCAGAATGATCTTGGTATAGGGGATGTGGTTGTGGAACCCCTGTCATGGACTGATCATTCGCTCCTTAGACTTGACTTCCATTCCGCACCCCCCCGCCACAGGGAGGTGGGGCCTCTAAAATGGTACCGCCCCAGGAGCCTGATGGACCCAGATAGTTCCTGATGGAGCTTGGGCCGTTTCCCGAGACTCACACACACGACTCGGTCGAGGGCTTAGTGGCTACCTGGGATAGGGTGGCGGCTGGGGCCCTTGACCGGGTCGTGCCCTTGCAGCCTCTGACCCGGTGCTGATCCCAAGTGGCTCCTCGGTTTTCCGAGGAGCTGAGGGAGATAAAGCGCCGGAAAAGACGCCTAGAGAGTAATTGGAGGGCCAGCCGCTCTGGATCTGATCAAACACTATTACGATCCTATATTAAGGCGTATTTAGTGGCAATAAGGACGGCGAGGCGGTCTTACCTCTCCGCCCTTATTGCGTCCGCGGAAAATCGCCCGGCCGCCCTGTTTAGGGTGACCCGCTAACTTTTGGAGGTGGAGGCGTGGGAGGATCCCTTGCAGGACGGGCCGAGGATTTTTCTAGGTTTCTGCAGGACAAAATCACTCAGATCCGGGATGAGTTGGACTCTGACTGGGCATCTCCGGGCGGAGGGGTGAGGGTGGATTTCGGGGAGGTCATTTGGGATGAGTTTGATCCTGTTACTCTGGAGGACAGGATACTGGGGGGGCTTAATGCCACCACTTGTTTATTGGACCCGTGCCCCTCCTGGCTAGTCTTGGCCACTCGGGAGGTGACACGAGGCTGGTTCCAAGGGATTATTAACGCTTCCTTGAGAGAGGGGCTTTTACCCGCCACCTTGAAAGAGGCGGTGGTGCGGCCCCTCCTCAAGAAACCGTCCCTGGATCCAGCATTATTGTCGAATTATCATCCGGTCTCCAACCTTCGCTTTGTGGTGAAGGTTGTTGAGAGTGTGGTGGCATGTCAGCTCCTCAGTACCTGGATGAAGCGGTATATCTAGACCCCCTCCAATCAGGTTTCAGGCCCGGGCACAGCACGGAGATGGCATTGGTTGCGTTGGTGGATGATCTCTGGAAGGCCCGAGACAAGGGTTGTTCCTCTGTCTTGGTCCTGTTAGATCTCTCAGCGGCTTTTGATACTGTCGACCACAGTATCCTATTGCGGTGGTTGGGGGGGTTGGGAGTGGGAGGCACCGTTTTATGGTGGTTCTCCTCCTTCCTCTCCGACCGCTCGCAATTTGTGTTGACAGGGGAGCAGAGGCCGACCCCGAGGCCTCTATTATGTGGGGTGCCTCAGGGTCTGTGCTCTCGCCCCTGCTGTTCAACATTTATGTGAAACCGCTGGGTGAGATCATCCGTGGTTTCGGGGTGGAGTTCCATCAGTACTCTGATGACATTCAGCTGTACATCTCTACCCTGGGCCACCCCAATGAAGCCCTCGAAGTGATGACCCGGTACCTGGAGGCCATGCGGAGTTGGATGGGTCTTAACAGGCTTCGTCTCAACCCGACCAAAACCGAGTGGCTGTGGTTTCCTGCGCCCAGATACATTTTATTCTGTCGCTGGCCGTGGGGGGAGAAATTTTGACCTCCATGGAAAGGGCTCGCAATCTGGGTGTCCTCCTGGACATACGGCTGTCTTTAGAAGATCACATTACGGCTGTCACCAGGGGGGCCTTTTGTCAGATTCGTCTGATTTACCAGTTGCGGTCCTTTCTGGATCTGAACGCACTTCGCACAGTCACTTCTGCCCTTGTCATCTCCTGCTTGGACTATTGCAATGCTCTCTACAAGGGGCTCCCCTTGAAGAATGTCTGGAGGCTGCAGTTGGTCCAGAATGCAGCCGCGCGGGTGATTTTGAGAGCCCCTCGGAGCTCCCATGTTACACTGCTCCTGCGCGTGCTGCATTGGCTTCCTGTGGCCTTCCAGATCCGATTCAAGGTGGTATTGATCATTTTTAAAGCGCTCCATGGCTCGGGACGTGGGTACTTACGGGACCGCCTGCTGCCATCAACAGCCTCCCGCTGCCCAGTGCACTCCCACAGGATTGGCCTCCTCGGGGTTCCACCGCCTGGTCGTTGCCGGTTGGTGGCCCCGAGGGTGCGGGCCTTCTCTGTGAGGGCTCCCTCCCTTTGGAATGATTTGCCCCCGGAGATATGGGCCATTACCGACATTCAGACCTTCCGGCGTGCAGTAAAGACCCTGTTTTTTCAACAGGCCGGCCTGGCCCAGTAATGATTTTTGGGGTTTTTAAAACTTGGTATTTTAATTTTTTTATTAGTTTTATATTCTCTAATTGTATATTCGGCCTCTAATTTAATTGTTTTAATTTGTTTTTAATTTATATACTGTTTTTGTTTTTAGTTGGCTGTACACCGCCCCAAGTCCCTTTTTTGGGAGAGGGGGCGGTATAGAAATTAAATAAATAAATAAATAAACAAAGGTGGGGGGGTGAGTTTCTGCCTCCCTTTTAGGGCAAATATTCTGCCCCTTTAATATTACCTAAAATATTCCATTTTTCTAGGAGAGGGGTGGGTTTTAATTATCTAGAAGTTTTTGAAGTCTACAATCATTTCCCCATTTAACACAGACATTTATTATATTCAGAAATAATTTTGAATTCAATGCCATTTCACCCCTCGAGGAGATAAGACAGAAAAAATGTCTTCTTTTACAAATATTCTCAAACAATCAAAAATCAAACAACTTTTCCATTTGGAAAACATTTCTGTTGGTGATATGTGCAGACAGGCACTTTATGTATGTTATATATAAAGAAAACCTCTTATTAGATTTTAAATTTCCTTAGGCCAGATTGCTCTGCTTCTCTGAAGCATAATCATGTTATTTGGAGTCTCTCAGCTGGCTAATAAAAAGTTCCTGGGCACAATTCAGATTGCTGCTTTTGGCTAATGAAACCAGGTTGGCACAAAGATACAATATCTTCAAAATGAACTGCTCCAATCAGAGTTCACTTGTTGAAATTACTACTAGGAAAAACCTGCTACAGTGATATGGGTAGGTCTCAAAATCTGTCTTAGCACCCACATAACCTCTCCTTAGAGTAGTCATTACTACTGTAATGGAAACTGGTGGAAACTTGAGTTTTTCCAGAGAGCTTCTGGAGTTCTTGTAAGGACTATTTGTCCCTAGCCCAGTTCAGATGACAACAGCTAACTACTCTTGACTGATTGTGAAAAAAAGTAAGCAAAGTTAGGCTTAGTATGTTATTGGGAGATCATTAAGAAATCTCAGGGCTATATTCTGGGAAGCTGAAAAAATACCCCAGAAACTGACAATGACAATCTCTTCGTATTGTTGATGAGAAAAAAACATATTGAGATGTCCTGGTAGGTAGGACTGAATGCTTAATTGTAACAAAAGTTCCAGCAAAACTCAAAACTACTTCATGATGCAGTGTGGATGTCTTGTTTTTAAAGAGAAGCAGGAAGGTCTCTAAAATCTTCAGGCATATGGCTCAGTTTTTAAGATGATGGGCTTATCGGTTGGAAAGCAGGCAGCCCAAGACCTGAGTGCCACATGACAGGGTGAGCTTCCATCCTCATCCCAGCTCCTGCCAACCTAGAAGTTTGAAATCATGCAAATGCAAGTAGATACGTAGGTACCACTTTGATGGGAACATAACAGCGCTCTGTGATATTATGCTGGCCACATGATTGATGAAATGTCTTCAGACAGTGCTGGCCTTGAAACGGAGATGAATACTATCCTTATAGTTGGCAAGGACTAGTAGAGTAAAATTCTCAGAGACTCCTTTAACTTTTCTTTTTTTCTTCAGATATGCACATAGTTGACATTTGAGCTCACAGTTAAATCAGATCAAAATCCACAGAAGACTTTCAATATAACTCCTTGGTTGTACTGAATACTAACTTGAGAGATTAGTTTATGTGGCTACTATTGCTTATCAATTTATTCTACACTACGATCTCAAAGTTCTTACTGTGGAACAAGAACACTAGATAACCATTTTTTTTCAAAAGTTTTGCTTCCTGAAAAAGTTTTGATGATTATGACAGAGACCCTCAAACTGAATACAAATATAAATTCATAATGACTGTATCACGTAGGAAATTTGAGAAATATGAAATTAACTTTTAATGACTATAGTGTATTTAATCATATAATGTTTCCAGCATGCTAAGTGAGTTCAGCAGCTCTCTGCTTCTGGTTTTCATTTGTATGCAATGTCCAGTACACCTCATTGCAGTGTCCAACAATAATCAGCCACCATTGATGGATTCCAATTGACTTGATATCATTTTTCCATTGTAGCAATGTCCTGGTGAAACCTTTTCACCTTGTTCATCACTGACCACATCTAGATTAAAGAAGTCCAAGCATAAATGCAGAAAATGAATCTTCAGTGATATTATCCATGTTGTGGCTTTGTATGCTGTAAGAAATTTACCAACTAGCTGGATGTAGTTTGATGCCTTATAATTGCCAAGAAAATTCTCAATGCCTTCCTTGAATCTCTCTGGCCCCACTAGCAAATTCAAACTGTTTGTCATTGATGATGTATCTGAGCTGTGAACCAACGAAAATGCCTCCCTTAATCTTGGCATCCGTTATTCTGTCTCACATAACAAAACATTGCCTTCTTTTTTCATCACTTTCATACATTTTTTTTCATCAGTCCACATTGTTCTAGAATCAAATTCTTTTGGAGTAGCTTTGGGACTTTTTTTTGCACAGCTGTCCTATTTGCATATGTAATAACAATACTTGGTATATGCTAACTGTATTCCAAGCAGTAAATCCACTATTTATAGATCACTATAGATATCCCAGTTGTGCTTCAACAACAGTTCCATGTTTTCATATATTTGTTTCATGCATGCAGCAAAGCCAACAGGTACTGAAGGGTATACATTGCAAAAACAGAATTCTATAAAATGGTATGTGGTAAGTTACATTACAGGTTTTTTTTTTTTTATTAGCAGCCAAACGTTTATAGGATACACCCCAAAATGTTCAGGAACCAAATGTTTGTTGCAATTGTTGACACAATTGATCTCTAATTCCAAAATAATATAACAAAAAGCAGTCTCTATGGAAATCATATTGGTTTGTACTTTCAGAAGGAACCGCTTATTTCGTACTGATAAATAATTCTTGAAAAATACGGAGTTTAATATTGCTTTTAACCCCTTTGGGACAAGTGTGTGTTGATTCAGCTGCTGCTTTGGAATGCTGTGTCCTACTAGCTAATGTTTCTAGCTTAATATCACTTTACTAAATCTTATATTTGGCAATATGATTATGAAAATCTCAATATCTTGATTACTTTCCTCTAGAGTGAAAAAAAATCCTGTCTGGCAATCTGAAACAAAAATAGTCAATAGAATGTTAGAATTGTTAAAAACTGCAAGGCTATCTAGCATCACATTATCGTACCCACATCTTTGTATACATTCATGTTGCAAGAATATTGCATATGGAATATAGGCAATATTCTCCAAGTGTTAAAACTGACGTAAAAACTGAAAATGTTGCACATTAAGCTTACAATAGGGTTCAGTATGGAGTAACCAGAAGGATAACTATTTCTTATCTATGATTTATCTGATTTCCAGAAATCTGTACATCATTCTTGAATACTTTTCAATAGTATGAACATCAATATCAGCACATGTTCACTGAATATTCTCTATCACAATCAAACTTTTAAGTATTTTATGGGTAGTCCTTGACTTATGGCCAACATTGAGCCCCAAATATCCATTGCTAAGCAAGGCAGTTGTTAAATAAGGGCCTTGGTGGTGCAGGCTGTTAATCATCTAGCACTTAGTGCAAGCTGCCTGCAATTAGTGCAGGTTCGAATCCCACCAGGCTCAAGGTTGACTCAGCCTTCCATCCTCTCGGGGTAAGTAAATTGAGGACCCAAGATTGTTGGGGGCAATAAGCTGACTTTGTAAAAATGCCGCTTGGGGAGGCCAAAAAGCCCTAGTAATAAGCAGGCATATACAATGGAATAAAGGCTATTGCCGAGCACCTAGCATGGTGCTCCATAGACTGTAAGCCGCCCTGAGTCTCCGGAGAAGGGTGGCATATAAATGTAATTAAAAAAAAAAAAGAGTTTTGTCCCATTTTATGACCTCTTTTGCCATAGCTGTAAAGCAAGGCACTGCAGTTGTTAAGTGAATCATGCAGTCAAACTGGCTCCCCCCGTTGGCTTTGCTTGTTGAAAGCCAGCTGATAGTGATCACATGACCCTGGAACAGAGCAACTGTCATAAATACCTGCCAGTTGCCAAGCGCCTGAAGTTTGATCACATGACCATGGGTATGCTGCAATAGTGAAAAACTGTCATAAGTCACTTTTTTCAATGCTGTTGTATCTTCCAACTAAATGAACTAAACGAATGGTTTGTAAGTCAAGGGCTATCTGTATATTCATTTTTTATAGTATAAAATGCATAGAGTCCTAAAATACCAATACAAAATATATCTACTATTCAGCAGGAGATAGTAGCATTACTTTCCAGAGGTTTGTTGGGAGCCAAATAATTCAAACGTTACTAAACTGATGCTAAACAATAAATTCTGTCCAGTTGATTCTAACCAAGATAATTTTAGATTCTGCCATTTTGCAAGATCTCTTTTGATTTCTTGCTATAATTTAAGATGGTTATTTTGATATATTTCTGGATTATTATCTTTGAAATAGAGACCGAGGTATTTCACTGTGGGAGCAATCTGTAAAAGTTTAACTTCTGCTTGCATTACTAATTTTGTAATCGGTTTGGAGTTTTGGACATTAATTTTGTATTTGCAGAATTTCCAAAATTAAGAACTCATCATCATCATCCTCTTTTAACGATCCCATAATCCCTTGCAGGATGGAGTCTGGGCAACTGAATAGAGCTGAGTGTTTACTGGCCAGATGCCTTTCCTGTCGCCAATGCGGAATTTTTTCCCAGCAGATATATTCTCATTGTGCCCGGAGAGAATAATATCTGCCTCTACCTAGGATCGAACTCAAGGCCTCCTGATTATGAGACGAGAGTTCCACCTCTAGGCTATGTCACCACTCTTCCAAAATTAAGAACTGTTTTCATAAAATGTTTTGATGCCTTGCATTGTTCTGTGGTGGCTAATACTATAATATTTGAACTAATATTCCTCTCCACTATTTTTTTATCATCTCAAATCATTTCTGTCAATATTTTTAGAGCAATGATGAATAGCAAGGGAAGAAATGCACACCCTTGCTTTGCAGCTTTACTGAATTCAAAATCTACAGAGAAGATGCCATTTGACCATGAACTTCTGGACACATGTATTTGACCCAGTCTTGGAACTATTCCCTGGCATAGATTTTATTCAGTAGAGCCAACAGAAATTGCCTTTGCAAATTGACAAAGGCTTTTTGCACATCCAAAAAGATTAGAACAGCTTTCTTCCCTTCTTTATCTTTGTATTATGTTACATTGATTATGAACCTGCTGTTGTCCTTTATATTTCTCTTTCAAATATAGCCTGTTTGATCAATATGTATTATATCTGAAACACATTCTTACAATTGATTGTAAAAGTTTTGTAATCTATATTCAGCAGCAAAATTTCTCTACATGACCTTGTTTCTTTGGATAATTTCCTTCTTTGTAATCAGAGTTGTGTACACCTCTTCACTTGTTGGTGGCATTGTGTTTCTTTAAGGTCATCCATCAGATTTGTTAATAGTTCCAGCTGATCCTCCTCAAGTTCTTTATAATATTGAATTGTTGACCCATTGGAACCTTCTATTTTTCCTAATTCAATTTTATCTTAGTGGGATCTTTGTTTCTTGGACAGATGAGTACATATTTGCCTGTGCTGATCATTGAATTATCGAATGCCTGACTTCTCAATATATTTGTTCATTGTGGCTTCGTCAATGATAGTTTTAGAATATTATTCTTTTAAAAAAAACTACAAGTACTTTCTGATCTTGAATGTAACAATTTGGTCGATTTTATCTGTGTTTGTTTCTTTTTCCTAAGTTGGTAAATTAAAGCATTTCCTGGTTAATTTGCATGTTGAAAATTCTTCTGGCACACAAATTATTTAACAGTCTCCAAAAAAGCTTTATAAGAATGGCCAGAAATTATCAGTAACTTTTGTGAAATGGTAAAAGATCAAAAATTAAATTTAAAAAATCACCTGATTCAAAAGACAGAAGTGATCTTGCTCATCCAAATTTTAAACTTTATCATAAAACAATGTAATGGATAATAGGGTGGATGATATTCCAAAATAGTAGAATGTCAGTATTGAAAAGATCTGGCCTAGCTAATGGACTTCACAGAAATTTATCTTACAGAGATACAAGCGGAGGGGGAAAAATTAAAAGAATATATTATCAGACAAAACTTAATAGGAGAATGAAATCTATAAGAAAAAGAGCTCAGTTTCACAATCAGCCTCGTTAGAGATAATTCCAATAAGAATATAATTATATATGCAGACAGGGCCCACTCAAATTTAATTAATTGATTAAAGACACAGCAAAAATATTCAGTGAAGGCTGGAACAGGTCATGGAAGGATGTGGTTAATATGTTTACTTATTGTTGGAAGGGTAAAACCTAATCTTAAGAATGAGGCAGGGATATTAAGAAAAAAGACAGAATTTAAAACACGTACTCAAAATTAATACTATCTAGTAGAGCACTTATATAAATTCTTATTTAGATATGACCTAAAGTGAGAACTAATTAAAAACTGTATGATAAAATGGATGCATTTTTTTGAAGAAACAGCCAGAACTCATCAGAGGAAAAACTATGAGCCAAATCTATAAAATTTACTCCAAACTGCAATCTAAAAGAAAGGTACAAAATGTTTTACAGATGGCACACAACAATAAGCTACAGGATATTAAGTTATACAGTAATAAATGTTAGAAATGTCACAAAACAGAGTCGGTAGGGTTTTTTTTATCTCATGTGGTAGACATGCAAAAAACTTCAAAAGTACTGTAAAAATATACATCGTACAATGCAGAAAACTTTGGAAGTCAAATTTGAAACTGAATCACAACTTTTTAGGTATAATACTAGAATAACAAAGTTAATACCATAATTTACTGCAAAGGATCATGACCATACATTTAATTGCTGTTTAAAAAGGCTTTATTGCTCATGCCTATACACAAGAATCTAGTCAACTAAAGTTCAGTGCTAAATTGGCATCAGATAAGGGCCCGTGGAATTCAAGACTTAGATTGTTTGTGGTAACGTTATGATTCTAAACTTATGATGTGCCTAACTCCATCCCCCAGCTCTGCCTGTTCTTCTCCTACATTTACTGTGATATATGCTTAAAGCAGTGAGAGCAAATTTTGATCAATACTAGAAGACAAATTCAATTGTGATGCTATTGGGAACTTAAACTTGGAAAGCATGAAACAATGGCAAAATTAACAGCATATATTCACAAGTGAAATTTAAGCATATTCAAGCAAGAACGGTCCCCATACATACAATATTTTTGTTTCTTTTTTACTTTTTTAATATGCATAAATAATAACAAGTAACAGTACAGTGGAGACTGCAATGTTAAATATTAGCCTTCAAGACAGAAACCTTTACTATATAACAAATAAGTTTAAATATATTGCTACGTTTCACATTAGAGATAAAATTTAAACAACTTTATATTTAACAACATTAACATTTTAGCAATTATAGATAATATTGATATCAAATTATTATTTTTCTTTAGCATTAAATATTTGAATTACTTAAATGTTAAAGTAGTAATAATGTCCAGCCAACACTTTATAAATAGCACAGAATTCAAAGGATCTAATGTATTTCTTGCATATAATTTTAAAACTAAGAAAGGCAAGATTTCTCCCCCCCACCCCCCCACCCCCCCACCTGCTGAGTTGAATTGTTGAATTGAGAAATAGGTGTTTTTAAATTTTGTTTTTCAAAATGAGATTCACTCTTTTACTTAGGAAAACTGAGAAAGAAGGAAATAGTTACATCTCACTCACCTCCTCCATAAGTTGTGGAGCACATAATGGATGATACCCATGCAACCTGACTGTAGGATATATTAAAAATAGTCTGGAGTTCTTTGTAGTAGATTGTCAAAGCTTTAGGGAAAGAGTAAGCAAATCCAACTGAAAGGAAGGCTCCAAAAACGACCACCCATCCATATCCACCATCAGGAGGGATATAGCTTAAGTCTTTGCTAACTGGAGAAGTCATGGCCAGGTGATAATTGACAGCTGAAGACAACTAGGAAGAGAAGTGAACAAAATGAATGATTTTCTCATTTCACTTTTTATAAAACATTTAAACAAACTGCATAAAAAGGATATCTTACAGATCATAACCATGCAATCACTTTCTCTACAGATAAAAATCAAAGTGGACAATCAAAGTTGAGAGTTTACTTCTATTTTTTGCTATTTTAACAGACTGTAGCAGATTCCACAGCTGATCAATCACAACCAGAAAAAAAAATTTTTAGATCAATATTTTTTTCTCCCTTTTGTTATATTTTTCTTAAAACATCACTTTCTACATATATTTTTAAAAAAGCAAAAAATTGGAATGTAAAAGAGTTATCTTAACTTCATAACATAACACAGACGTCATGGCCAAATGGAAATGTTAGGTAATTTATGAAAATATTCTGGATTTGCACCCAAGGCTTTCAGAGCTCATATATAATCGTGGAGCTACAAGATGTACATCTCTTCAACTCACCTCAATATATATTCTTTTGCAGTAGTGTACTAAGCTGGATAGTTTTGTCCCTCCTTCATGAAAATCACTGCTTTGACTTATAGGAAACCAAATGTATGCAAATCATAAAAATCAGAAACTATAAATGCATGAGAAAGAATCACACAGATTTATCTATGTAACTCCTGGTTAAGGAATCTCTTTATTTTTCTGCTAATTCCGCCCCCCACCCCCATCAACCAAAAAACTTCCACTTAGAAATTGAACTTCCACAAGTAGAAATTTCCACATAGGTTTCTCATTCCCAAACTCCTGCTAGTACTTCTACTTTCCCATGCATGTTTAAAACCGTGAAAATTAAGATTCGAAACAAAAATAATTAGGACAAGGGACTTCTGCTTCATTCACATACCTACTGGGACCGTCACCATGTCTCCTACCTTAAAATGTCCTTCCACTGAAATGTCCTGGGATTTCTCTTCTTCTGTCTTCACCTCTAACGTGAACTTCTTCTTAAGGGCAAATGCCTTTGTAGAGTTTTCAGACAGCAGTAAAAATGTCTTCTGGGTCCGTGGCTTAAAAGGATAAGCCCATTGCATAAGAAGCAAGGGATCAGCCCTACAATGTGCAGCTCTTCGGACTGAGCATTTAAAATTACAGGGCACTGGGGAGGGTATCAAACAATCTCCAGAAACTACAGCAGAAAGTTCCTAAAAAAAGTTCCCGAGAAAGTAATTCTTACAAGGTTTGAGAGATGTTCTTCCTATCCTGGTGCCGAGATCTTGAGTTGGATCCAGAAGCCACAGATGCTGTTACAAAACTAATATTTGTATTATGTTGTTGGAAGTTTTTAAAATGGAAATTCTTAGGAGCAAGTAGCGATTCCTCCTCCCAAGATGTAAGCATGACAAACTGAAAGGGTTGGCTACTTTTGCTTCAACTATAAAATACAAAAAACAAAATGAGTAAGGCATATATGAGGGTCATCTTGTAACTTCTACATTGTAAAAAAAAAAATGTGGCATTTTAGTTCATAAAGATTCAACAATGAATCACCTTTAGTAAATACGATATATGTTTAAGAGGGAAAAAGAGTTTAAAGATTAGTGCTTTGTCTCACATCTTTGCCAGCCTTTTTATTGCACTATTGTATGTAGAGTAGCAATTAATCAATTTTATAATATGGAAAATATGAATGAACTCACCAGCCAGGGTGTATACTGTAATAGGAACTAGAACAAATTTAATTTTATATAATAAAATGGAGGGGGGTTTGGGGGTGAGGGAAACAAAGAGTTTTTGTGTCTGAGTTCTGTACATATTAAGAGGGGAACCCCTAACAAATGGAATCAGAATTAGAGAAATCCTGTGGCTCTACCCAGATTAAAGTTCAAAGTTAGAGTGATTTAAAAAAAAAAAGGGGGGGGGGTTATAAATGTGGTAAACCTGGGAACTTAACTAGGGACTGTAAAACATAAGTGCACAAGACATCTTTACAAAGTTCCAGCTTAGCTATTTCATGAGAACATCTAGGAAAGGATTGTTCCAGCAGGAGTGAAGAGGAATAAAGGAATTGGTTTTCTAGATTAAGATTTAAAGGTGGACTTTAGCATGCCCTTGTTGGTAAAGGCAGTCCTTATTGTGGGTAAAATGGTAGGTAAGGGAAAATTCAAAAAGTCCCTGTAGTATTTTTGTTTTTAATTTTGTATTGGTTTATCAAAATATGAAATACAAAGAGAAATTTTAAAAAGTACAGAAAAACTAGGAAGGGAGGAGAGAGGAAAAAAATATGGTGTAAAGAGGGAAACAGAAAGAGAAAGGCACTGATTTCCGACTCTCTTTAGCGCAGTAGAAGATGACAACATTACAACCGCAACTTTTTACTTTTACACAACAGTATGTACAAGTTGTTTCTATAACAATAAATCTAATTAGCAAAAATAAAATCAAAGTTTCTTTCTTTTTTTCATTGCAAGCATGAAATCCGGAAGCAATTTCAAAATAGAAACAAGGTTGGATATATTTCAATTTTTCTTTAACCTAAAAGGGAGAAAATTCAAATCTCTCCTTTGAGTTTATCCTCTTGAAATAGATTTTTTTCATCTCTTGTTTTCAAATTTAATCAACAGTATTTTACAAACTTTGGGAATTATTCAGCATTACATAAAAGGACAGAAGACATGCATTTAGAAACTCATTTTATACATACAAAACTACCTTAAAACTTTCTTTCAATACATATATCAAACTTATAAAAATCCATCCTAACTAATTAAGTCGTTCAATTTAAGCCATTCCCTCCAGTTTATTTTCATAGGATGGAATCTTTTTACTCTGAGGAGTTTCTATCAAGTGTCTTTTCTTCAAGAAGTTCTCAGTCTTATTTATGTCCATGAAAAAAAAATGTCCCAGAGTTGTTCTGTTAGATATTGTAGATTGAGCTGGAGCAAATCCTCATAAAGTTTCCTTCTCTAAGATAACTATCATATCCTTTTTTTCCCAAAGAGTTCTCAACCTTGTTAGTATCCACAAAGAAAAAATCCTGAATTTGGCCTCTTGAAAATTGTGAATTTACTTTGCATCTTGTTTCAGTTACACTGGGGGGGGGGGGGGTGTTATATTCAAACCATCATCATAATAAAAACTGGTATCAGATTTATATTACAAAAGTACAGTTAGGTTATTTGCATTGTCCATCATTTGTAGAGTTGACACAGTGGGTTGATAATTTTCTACATTTAATTGTGTCACTTGTTCTTTTTTTTAATATCTTCTGTATAATCAGATCCTAACTGATTTATCGTAAAAATGATTTTCTGTATTGGTTTTTCAAAAATTTCCTTGAGGACAGACTCCAGTTCAGAGTTAAACATCTTCATACTTCCCTCTAGTGGTCAAGTAATGTTATTTATTTATTTCCTTTTTCTATCCAATCAGAGTTCATCAAAAAGTCCCTATAGTGAAAGTCCAAATACAAGTAAAGGGAATTAAGAAGATGCTCTTCCTAGGGACTATACCCAAATTCCTCTTCCATCTTCTCATTGGGATTTATTTTCTTAGACATTGGAGTTAATTAAAGAACCAGATGGCAATGAGGAGGGTAAGATGCAAGAGGTCAGTGCAATCTGCATAATACAGATAAGCATAGTTAGGGAATTTCTTGTTTCCTTGGGGGAATGGGTATTAACCCAATACAAAAAAGAGTAGCCTAATTGAGAAGAAAAGAAGGGACTGGGAGAAGCAACCCATGCTTGAAGAAAGAAACGGAATCTTACATTGGGTTAGAGCACATCCCTTAACTAAAGAAAAATTTGAATAAATTCTAGTGCTTCAAAAGTACAATGAGCAGATTCTCCAATTAGCTCATGAGAATCTCTGGTCAGGACATTTAGACATGGATAGGACATTATATAGGATGCTAGAAAGAGTCTAATGGCCAAGCATTGTCAGAGATATCAATTACCACTATACATCATGTCCAGAGTGCCAACTAGTCTGGCAAAAAGGGCTACAAGATTAGCACCATCAGTGAGAACCCTGGTAGTACCAATATCATTTACAAAAATGGCAATGGATATTGTGGACTCCTTCCCCAAGACAAGGACATCAATATATTCTTGTCCCATGTGATTATGCAATCTGATACCTTGAAGCAGTACTTCTTTGGGCAATCGCAGCTAGAAGGATTGCTGAAAAGTTAGTTAAACTTTTCGGTTTCTAACAGATTGGAGTACAAATTTCCATGAGAAACCAAGTACCATACCATTGAAAAGGAATCATTAGTTTTGAGGGTCATAGATGTCCTCCAAGTATTTTTATCAGGCCAGAACTTATACATGTACCAATAGAAAAGAATATTTATAGCTCAAGGTTAAACTGACAGGTCCTTGGTGCTCTCTGAACTTGGTGGTTTTCTGCAGACATTTCATTACCCAAGTAGGTAACATCTAACCCTGGTATCACCAAACACCGATGATGTTATCTAGTTGGATAATGAAACATCTGCAAGAAGCCAATCTCAAAGGGCACCAAGGATCCCACATTTATAGTTGTAACAGACTGTTATCCATTGATATGGATGCAACAGATGAAACACTACACAGTGGTATCTATCATTGCAACCCTACAAGATCATTATCCAGCACACAATGGGGAAAAATATCCTTGCAAATCTTGTATCACAACAAGAACAGAAACAAATAAAGAAATGGCTAATGAAAGTTGTGTGACAAAAGTACCAAGAAAAGATCTTGTTACTTAAAAAAGTAAGTGGATTAAACAGGCATTTTTTCTCTCTCCTGGGAGCAGAGTTTTGATATTACCTAGCTAGAAGGCTTAAAACAGCCCCACCCTCTCTAAAATTGGAGAGTCTTTTATAAAGAGGGAACCAAAAGCAAGTGCATGTGTTGTTATGTTAAGAAAGTTTAATTTTGTACAAAAAAACTTAAAAAGCACCCAATTACAGTCTTGGTGTCTTGTTATGTACCATATTAAGAAAAACCCCTAACAGAAAACAAGTGGATTTTTCTTTGGAATAAACAAAATAAAATGCTTCACTTGTTTGCTGCATCCTCTAGGCTGCTTATATAAAACAGAAAAATAATGGGATGTTTTCCATTATTCTGAGATACAGGCCTATGGAGGTTTATCATCCCCAAACAGTTGCATCAGACAAGATCTATGATTCAGTCTAAACAAGAATACAGACCCTTGATGATTATATTCTGGAGTTTGGACATAATCTTTTTAATATAAAAATATACTTATTTCTAATGAGCAGAATCCTAGAGTTTTGTTCCAGATTCCTGACAAGTGTTCTAAAATTACTTTTACATTTAGATGTGAGTTTTTGTTTTTTGTTTTTTGCATACTGATTTGACTTGCAGAAAGGGGTGTTACATTTTATATTTACAAAATGAGCTCCAACGAGTTTATGGAAATTTTTCACAGCAAGCTTTCCTGGTTCAGAAAGGATATTTTATGCATATCACTCCACCACCTCCTAGGGTGGTTTGTTCTATTCTTGGGCAGCTATTACTTTCCAGATTTTTTTTCCTGGTACCTAACCAAAATATAATCCAATCACACTTGGCCAATAAAGAATTCTATTCTATATATTTCCTTCTAATTTGTATGGCATATTTTGTGACAAACTCTCATTTCCTATAAGATAGCTTCCTATGATAGCTGTTTTTCCATAATCTTCTTTTTTCAAGGCTGAACATTATTCAGTTCCTCCAAAGTTCCCTTGTACTTTTACTCTTCCAAGTTTTTTATCATCTTGACTTCTTTCCTCTGAACATATCCCAATTTGCCAATGCCTTTCCTAAAATGCAGTGATATTCTTATATTCATTGACCTGACCAATGCATAATATAGAAGAATGAGAATTTTTCTCTTGATATACTTTAGTTATACTATAGATATCTATTGATCTCAGGTTGTGCATAGAAGAATAATGATGCCATCATATTCTCAAAAGTAAACTAATTTTGCAGATGCTTTCTTCCACTGAGACCTTGTGAAGCTTAAAGATATTTCTATTAATAATGTAATGCCACAGTTTTGTGCTTTCGTTTTCAAGATGGATGGATGGATGGGGTAGGTAGATAGGTGGGTAAGAAGTAGATGATACAAAAGAAAGAAAGAACGAAAGAGTAGGTAGATACGATATATAGATAGATATGATATGATATACAGATGATAAATAGATAACAGACAGATAGATAAAGAGGTAAGTAGGTAAGTTAGTAGATGAGAAAGAAGGAAGGTAGGTAAATTGCTTATCTAGTATCCATGACTATCACTAAGTGTTGTATCTAATGTTTTATGATGAATGTATTTTTACAATGACTATGATAATGATCTATCACTATCACTATTGCTGTTTATACACTGAGAGCTTATACCGGAGACAAATTCCTTGTGTATCAAATCACACTTGGCCAAAACAGAATTCTATTCTGTTCTGTTCTATTCTAAAATATAGATATGATAGATGATAAATACATAGATGATAAGGTAAGAGGTAGGTAGCTAGGTAAGTAAGTACATAGGAGAGAGAGAGAAGGAAGGTAGGTAGATGATAGATAGATAGATAGATAGATAGATAGATAGATAGATAGATAGATAGACAGACCGATAAGAGAAAAAATAGAGGAGCAGGGGGATTTTTAAAAAGATACAAACTCTCACACAATTAAAGGAAACTCTGTGGGCAGGTATTATATTGCTTATCCTTGTACTTGAGACAAGACTTAAACATTGGTAATATTTTTCATCTCCACATTTCACTGCACAGATTTTAATGATTTTGCCTCAGTTCTTGGAAGGGAAAAAGATAAACTACTTTTAAAGTACAATTGGCTTAATAGAGATAATGTCCCAGCATGGATTTCGAATTATAAATGGTATTGAAAGCCATGGATTTTAGAAGGTCACTCAGAAAGACTCTTTAGAAAGAATCACAGAAATCAGCATGCTTTTGAAAGGTCCCAGCAGAGGAAAAGAAAGAAAGAGCTTCGGTTTATGGAGGTATACAAAGAATGATTAGATTAGAAACAATAGCAACTGAAGACCACAAAAGTCGTGAAGAGCATCTAACTTTCATAGGGACTATACAGACCAAGCAAGAAAATATTTGGATTAAGCTAAAAGACACTTATGGGTCATGAGGACATGAAAGCAAAGGTCAGAAGCAGATATATCACATGAAGGAGCTAAACAAGGGCACAGGACAGTCAATTTTGCAATTGAAATTATGGGTTAAATGGGTGGGGAAAAAAATGTACACAAACAGATAGGGAAGGGACCTTGGAGGTCTTCTAGTCCAATCCTCTGCAGGAGACCCTATATCTTTTCAGAAAAATGGCTTTCCAATCTCTTCTTAAAAGACGCTTCTTAAAAGCCCCCAGTGATGGAGCATCCACAATTTCTGAAGACAAGCTATTCCTCTAGTTAATTGTTCTGTTAGGAAATTTTTCTTTAGTTCTAAATTGCTTCTTTCTTGATTAGTTTTCACCCATTGTTTCTTGTCCTGCCCTCAGTTGCTTTGGAAAATAAATTGATCCCCTCTTCTTTGTGGCAGCCCCTCAAATATTGGAACACTGTTATCATGTCACCGCTGGTCCTTTTTTCTAGACTAACCTTATCCAATTTCTGCAACTGTTCTTCATATGTATTAGCTTCCAGACCCCTAATCATCCTTGTTGCTCTTTTCTGCACTCTTTCTAGAGTCTCTACATCTTTTTTTATAATATGGTGACCAAAACTGGATGCAGTATTCTAAGTATGGTCTTACTAAAGCTTTATAAAGTGATACTAATACTGATCTTGAATCTATCTCTCTGTTAATGCTGCTTACAGTTGTATTGGCTTTTTTGGCTACTGCTACACACTGCTGGCTCATATTTGATTGCCATTAGAGCTCCAAAATGAAATGGGGCCCAGTGGGGTGGGAAGCAGATCCAAGCCCTATGGGGACCCAGCATGGAGAATGGGGACAGAAGATAGGAAGGGGAGTTACTGCAGCATGTGGCCAGTTGTTGGGGCAAACAACCATGAGGTTATACAGTAGCTATAACTTCAGGACCAGGTTATAAATCCAGGAGTCCATTATAACTGCATTAAACAAGGACTACTTGTATTAGATTCCCATTGTATAGGAGTTGGGCAGCTAGGCTGAATAAATAATTTACTTGTTCAGCCATCTTGCAGACTCCAAATCTGGACTCTGGATGGCTAGCACACTTCAAAGTAAAAACAGCAATATAACAAAAAACAACAATAACAAAAAAACACAGAAAAGAATAAAGCAGAAAAGCAAATAAGAGCCCACTGCAGAAACCTTCCATTTGCAAAATATGAATCTGTAATATTTGTGGAGTAAAATGCAGCATGAAATGGTGACAAATCATTTGCTCCACAATAGAACAAAGTATGTGAAAAATTGAATGGTACAAGACCTTGAAGATTTAGCTCGTTACCCAGGCAAGGGCGATTGAAGCCTCCTTTGGATTCTAAGGATTTCATTCTTTTTCATTTCTATCTATCCAGTCCAGAAGATCTTTTTGCTGTGTTTTCAAAACTATTTTTCTTCTGATTAGGAGGAAAATTATTTCATATCCCCAATTGAGAAATCCCCACAATATATACCAGAAACCCCAAATCTAACTATCTGACTAGCTATTTATGAGCAAGAAGGTTGTAAAGAATATCTGAGAACTCTTGAGTGTTTGCCTACTCTGAAATTTTGACTAAAAGCTTGAAGGGCAAAGTCTAACTATTACAAAGTCTGCACTACTATTACTGCTAATCTTCTCATCACTCCTTATCATCCATCCCCTCCCATTTGTGATTGGAGGACTGTAGCTTTGTCCCTTGTATCCTTACGATTTATATTGACTGTTTCCTAGTATGATTTGATTGTTGATTGTACCCTATGACTATCATTAAGTGTTGTATGTTATGACTCTTGATTCTTAATGAATGTATCTTTTTTTTATGTATACTGAGAGTATTTACACCAAGATAAATTCCTTGTGTGTCCAATCACACTTGTCCAATAAAGTATTCTATTCCATTCCATTCTATTCTATTCTAACCTGCTGCTCCTGTGTTTTTCAAACATCCATATGAAGTAGGAGTTACTTTCTGCCACTTTACCCTGGGAAAAAGCAGCTATAAACATCTTCTGTTTGAATCTATTTCCTTTTTGAATCTATTTGATTAATCGACTATTATCCACTATCATTCAAACAAGCATGTAGTGCATCAAGCCCAACCTTGACATGTCAAAAGCATTGCTTTCCATTTTTTATTCACCAAACACATTTTTTCCACTCAGTATATGATTAAATTTGTTTGATTGGGATGGAGGTTGAATGGCAAGATGGCCTAGTGGTGAAGATGCTCACTTCCTACTCGGAAAGTTGAGAGTTTAATCCTAGGTAGTGGTGCAAAGAAAAAATATCTGTTGCAAACTCAGCATGGTATCAGGAAAGGCATCGGGCCAGTAAATGCTCAGCCTCATTCAGATGTCCCGACTCTACCCCAAATTAAGGGATTACAGGATCATAAAAAGGGAGGTTTTTTAAAATTGGGATGGAGGTTATAATAAAAAAGCACTTAAAATACATTTGTCATTTTCATCATACACAGTTTAAGTACAACAAAAAATAATCTGTAGCACATTTAAACACACTAAACAGATAAAGATAATCCTAAATTTGAGTCCAAATTTGAGTGTTTAGCTGTGTACGTAATGATACAGGTGGAATTCCATTGGGGAGGTGCGGGGTATGTTTTTCAGAGATTTCCAGTGACACAGATCAGCTATTGATAACCATGATGTAGAAGAGTATTCTGACAGCAGCCTGCATTTATGAATCTACTGGACACAAGTTCTTCTATCTGTTAGGCTGCAAAATCAGGACATTTGTACAGGATGGTTTGGAGAGGAAAAAATAACCAAGAAAGGAAATAGACAGGTGCAAACACATAGACACAGAAACACAAATGAACACATCTGGGCAATATAAACCAAGAGACTTTGAAAGTGGTGGAAATCTTTCAGTATAATTCCCCCTCCACTCCACACTGTGACATGTGTATGTTTTAAGATAATACTGTTTCTTTCCAATTATAGTTAGAGCTGCAACTATAGATTTTTTGAAATTGCTACTTTTAGCTTTATTTCTACTCTTGATAGCCACAAATATATATGATCTTCAAGCTCTAATAATAAAAGTCAAGAAGCACAGAGGAAAAAAAAGACTACGATTAAATATGAAGAAGGCTAAAACTGATAACAACCAATACACAGCTAGCCTTAAAATTGACAGTGAAGATTGCTGTGATTAAGTCTGAAGAAGCTAGTTGGATAAGCAGTGAAATGTTTCCAACCAACAACATGTCCAATTTTTTTAGCAAGATGGTGTATTAAGAGAGGGACCTCCTCTGAATTAGAATCCTGATGGACTCTAGAATACAAGATTGTGTCATTTGGATCCATGTCACTACCTGCTATCATAGAAGTGATTGGAGAGCCGTGGTGGTTAAAATGCAGTACTGCAGGCTACTTCTGCTGACTGCCGGCTACCTGCAATTTGGCAGTTCAAATCTCACCAGACTCAAAGTTGACTCAGCCTTCCAGCCTTCCAAGGTGGGATAAAATGAGGAACCAGATTGTTGGGGGCAATATGTTGACATTGTAAACCGCTTAGAGAGGGCTGTAAAGCACTGTAAAGTAGTATATAAGTCTAAATGCTATTGCTATTAGTTATTATCATTTCCTCCAAATATTTTGTTAGGCTATTAGTGGGAGATAATAAACATTAACTAGTAGGAAGTTGCAATAGTTACATTTAACAAATACTGATAAGATACAGTCTTCCAGGAACACAATTTGATACATTAAGTTTAAAACTTTATGGAACACATTTCTAGCCCTTCACTAGGTTACTCACAGATTCACAGATGCTAATAAGGAAACTGAATGATCTCATCTAACTTAATATTCTCCCATATTTTGGTCTGCTGCTCAAGGACCATATCCCACTTGATTAACTGATAAAATTAGCCTCCCTGTATGATGTTTTGCATCCTCAAAAGATTTCAGGAAATGATTATATAAATGGGAAGAGTGAAGTTGGCAGAGCTTTCATTTTATAATGCTATGTTTGCTGGGTCTCTGGAATCAGTGGATTTACAGGGCCTCCTTCATCAGAGAAGATTTATTGTGTTTATGATGGGCAGCTAGGAAGGCAAATCAGGGTAGAGGATGCTGGATAGGGATTTCTGGGAATTGAAATCCACACATCGTAAAGCTTCCTGATTTGAAAAAACACTGGTCTAAAATGTTGGCAACTTCAGTAGCTTCTTGCTTATGTTCTTCTGTTAAAGCCTTCAAATCCTATGCAAGTTCACATCATATTTCTGTGTTCTCCAATGTTCTGTCATCTTATGCCTGCTCCATCAATTGTTCATTATAACCTGAAATTGCCTGATTGCCAAAATAAAGAGTTTTTTTCCCCTCTAGTGGAAATGTTCAGTCCATTTATGCTGTCAATCAGTTTTGTTAATTTCTGGTTATTTGTAACCTTCACTTATTGTACTGATCAATCAATAAACCCTATAAACACTGGTCCTTGTCTAGATAATTGTAGGTTGTCCATAAATTGTGCTCTGCTTCCTGATCCATATTAAACCATTCCATATTCAATCTCCACTTTTCCCTTTTTTTTTTTGTAATCTGCTGATGCATTGAGCTGTTTAATGTTTATTAATTACAAGATCTGACTTCACTTGCTTATCTTTTGTTTGGTACAATCAGTTGAAATGGTTGTGTTGCAGTTGCTTTTTATTTCACCACTTTGTTTTTGCTTTATTGGTGGAGAGTTTATTTTTTCTTCTGTATCTTCTCCTCCCCCCCCCCCTTTCCTCAACCCATTCCTTCTTCCACGTCTCCCTTCTCTGCACAAATTGTTTTTGGTATCTTTTAGCCTTGAAAATGTATTTTGACAACCTGTTATCTCTGATGGATTAATAGAGTTATAAATACCTCTTCTACAATTCAGTCCCACGGTCAAAGTTTTTCAAGATTCAGGAACAGGTAAATATAACTATATTTAAAAACTCAAAAAAGGTGATTCAAAATGTCACAAAGAACTTTTTCATCCTAATCATTATCATTATCAAAGCAGCTTATTTAAAATTTACAATGTCTTGCCTTTGTTACGATGGGCAGCAGAAACGTTGATTAAGGGAGTAATTATTGCTTGCTTTTTGGGCCTTTGTCCTTATTAATTTTATTTGCAACAATAGTTATATATTTTTAATACAATATATTTATTTGGAGTACTGGCTTCAAAGGAGGAGTGGACTGAAGAGAAAGAATTCTCTTTTAACTTCTGTATCTTCTTCTAAATCTGCTTTAATGCCTCCCAATTTGACCATTGTTCTATTTTTCACTAATACTCATTAATTTTTCTTCTTGTAACTTTAATTATATCTTTCTCAAAAATAGTATTAATTTGGCGCATTTTATTATTAGCACTTACTGAGCATAAACTGAGATTGATGTTTAGGCTGCCAGCAGTTTTTACCTATGAAATCCAAATCAGAATCCGAATACAGTAATATTGCCTTCCTTTTAATTGACAGAGCTCATTATAAATGTTTCTGTGCAAATATTGTCTACTCCCTGCTTAACAAGCCTCCTGTACCCAGTGATAGCTTTCCATTATCTCCATCTATCTCAGCATATATCATGACAGAAAAGTCAGAAAACTCACTTGTTGGTTTTTGATGAGATAGTTCCTCTAGTTTGAATAGTGTTAAGAGCATCTGAAATTTGTCTGCCGTTCTGATCCCTTCCCGAAATGCTTCTTTGGGTCCTTCTTAATTTTATTGCTTTTCTTTATGCTCTGGTTATTTGTATTTCCCCCCTCTTCTTTCAGGCAGGATAATTCCTCCTGTGTTTTACAGTAGTAAAAATAATAAGTGTGCTATCTCTATAATAAGCAGCAATGAGTCTATAGAAAGAGGCAATAAATAGATGAACGATAACAGTGGGTTTTCCCAAGACCAAACAGTCTCGATATGGAGCCTGAAAACGGTACACTTTATTTTTCAAAAAGTTGCATCCAATTTGGAAAACATTCACTCTTATCTTTAAGCCAGTCCCATTAAGTGATAATTTGAAACCAATAGGAACAAAAGTCTGCCTTGCAAATCAATGCTTTTATTGTGAGATGGAGAAATTGCTAGGACTCAGTTGACTGCTTGGTAGCTAAAAGTCTGCCAATGTAGAGAATTTTCTCAAAACAAGGCAACCCCGCAAGTTAATTTAATCAAAGCCAAGATAACAAGCTAGGTTTACCTCATCAACATGACTGTGTAATGTGAATACATAAAGGAGATCTATTACCAACTTGGTCAAATGATGAAGTTAGACAAACATGGCCAACCTTTACCCTAAAACTCATATTATTTTTAATGATTCCAATCTATAGTGCTATAAAGCAACAAAGGAAGCCTGTAGCAATTCTTAAAATAATACATTCCCCAGCCCTAATGCTTCATAAATTAAAATTCCTGCTATTGGCTGAGGAAACACAAAGTAGCAAATACAGGTAGTCCTTGTCTTACAGCCACAATTGAGCCCAAAATTTGTTCTTGTTATGTGAATTTTTGTCCCATTTTACAACCTTTCTTGATTCAGTTGTTAAGTGAATCACTGCAGTTGATAAGTTAGTAAGTCGGTTGTTAAGTGAATCTGGCTTCCCCATTGACTTTGCTTGTGAGAAGGTTGCAGAACATGATCACATGACCTTGGCACACAGCAGCGGTCATAAGTGTGAACCAGTTGCCAAGCATCTGAATGTTGATCAAGTAATAGCAATAGCACGAAGGCTTATATACTGCTTTACAGAGCTTTGCTCTAATCATGGGGATGCTGCAATGGTTGTGTGAAAAACAGTCATAAGTCATTTTTTTTTAGTGCCGTTGTAACTTTGAACAGGCACTAAGTGAACTGTTGTAAGTCGAAGATTACCTGTAACATCAAAGAGGGTGAAAATTATGTACTCCAAATTTCAATGATGCCAATGCGAAGTGGTACGGTGAAGATGCATATGAATATCAGCATCATGCCTGATTTTATTTGCAGTCTTTCCTTTCTTAAGGAAAATACGTATAAAAAGAATTGACACCCAACCTATCAACTGTTTCTAAAGGTAACTTACAGTAAGTAACTTACGGTAAGTAAAATACTAAAATTCGTATAGACAGCCAAGCAGACTTCAGCTCCATGCCAGTGACTGGGAATAAAAAATTTAGTTTAGTTGCCTTTGGGCTACAAAATCAAAAGAAAGCTGGAGCAAAGTTCTTTCTCCCACAAAAGAGGAAAGTAGCTGCTTCCTTTTTGTCAAAAGATGAGACCAGAATATTAATCCATACTTGAAATTTCTACCGCAAGAGTCATTTTAATATCTTCATTTGATCTTACTGTTTTTCTGCATTCAATTTCCCGTATCCAGTGCTATCTTGGAAACACTTGTGGGAAATGTTCAGCAGTATGTTATATTAAACAAATAGGTACAGTAGTATGTCAAAATTACTATAGGTAATTCTCAACTTACAATTCATTTAGTGCCCATTCAAAATTACAACGGCATTAAAAAAAGTGACTTGTAATTATTTTTCACACAACCTTTGCAGCATCCCATAATTTTTTTTATAAATTGTTTTTATTTTTAACATAGACAAATACAAATATAAAACAACAAAATAAATAAAACCATCTTTCAATTATACAGTGTGTCGATTGGTACATAATTCTTGTGCACAACATGTATAGTCTTTTCCTCTTAAATTTAAATTTACATTCATATTACATTAATCAACTTTCCATGTCGTATTATATTATTATTACACCATCATTAGACTTTAGTTGCAAATCCACCTTACCCTTTAGAGCAAATCTCAGTTCTTACTAATTTTAATTCATATTAAAAATCATTCTATAATAATCAATTATAACATATCAGTTACGGTTGAATATTTCAATTTTCCACTTTTCTATCTAACCATTGATAAAATAAATCTCATACCTTAAAATATTCTTTTTCTTCTTGCTCTCTAATTGCTCATTTTTGCACATTCCATTATTTTGTTAATCACCTCCTCCTCTATTGGAATTTTCTCATTTTTCCAATTTTGAGCAAATACAATTCTATGCAGCATCCCCATGATCACGTGACAACATTCAGGTGCTTAGCAACTGATTCATTCTTATGACCACTGCTGTGTCCCAAGGTCATGTGATCACCTTTTGCAGCCTTTCAACAAGCAAAACAAGCAAAATCAATGGGGAAGCCAGATTCATGTAACAGCCATGTTACTAACTTATCAACTTATGCAAAGAGTCACTTAACAACTGTGGCATGAAAGGTCATGAACTAGGATAAAACTCATTTAACAAATGTCTCACTTAACAACAGAAATTTTGGGCTCAGTTGTGATCGTAAATTGAGGACTACCTATATTGCAATAGTTCTAACATTTTTCTTCCAAACAAATTCAAGGAAGGTAATCTCTGAAGCCCTTGGTTCCATGACGATGCAAAGGCCATTGCATTTTTCAGGTTTGCAAATCTTGGACACTGGTTCTTCCAAAAGAGAGGAGGGCAACACAGTATTTTTTTTGGCTGCAGTACTCACTGCTTTTCCTTAGAAGTTAATCCTGGGTTGAGGAAGAACATTTTGCAACAGGGTGATTTACTTCAGAGAAGACAGTCAATAGTGGGAACAGTGTCTACGGAGATTCTTAGTCATCCAGGTCATGGTTGTCCCAGAGGTGCTTTTTCAAGAGGCAACTGAGCTTTCTGGTTTTTCTTTGAAAGACATTTCGCTTCTCATCCAAGCAGCTTCTTCAGCTCTGACTGAATGGTGGGGAATGGAAGGATTAATATTCCTTGCAGACAGCTGGACATTTGCATTCTTTTAGCGAGTCATTAAGATCACCTGGAGATTTTTCTGTGTTATCAGGGTCACCTGAGTGATGCAAATTGGTATGGAGCCTTCTTGGAACTCCTTTCAACTGTTCCAAGAAAAATCTCCAGATGACCTTAATAACTTGCTAAAAAAATGCAAATGTCCAGCTGCCTACAAGGAGACTAAATTTTTCCATTCCATCCAGTCAGAGCTGAAGAAGCTTTTTGGATGAGAAGCGAAATGTCTTCAAAGAAAAACAAGGAAGTCTAGTTGTCTGTTGAAAAAAACACCTTTGGGACAGTGAGAACAGTAAAATCAACAATTCCCCTCTGATAAACGATGAGTACATTTGCATTTGCATATTACAACTGTCCAAGATGGGAAAGAGAAGATCTAGAAAAAGCATCAGTTGATATTTGATGACACGGGTCAAGTCATATGAATCCAACTCTAGCCCACCATTTCCCCTCAGCACATCACTTTGAATAATCCATAACCGAACTGAGGAATGCTTTCAAAAAAAAATTAAATCTTCTTCAGAGTCTGAAAACTGAAGAAAAGGGAGGAAGATGGGTCATATGAGACAGATCTCAAGAGATGTGGTCCCCAGACCTTAGCCAATACAGATGTGTTCTATAAATCTAAGAGAAAAGCAAGCAAGAACAATAAAACTAGTAGAAACAACTGCATTTGAACAACAGGTTTATTATAAGAAAATTAACATGACATTACATAAAATTGCAAAATTGTGCAATTATGGCAAAATGTTTAAAAATCCACGCATTTGCCCTCAGAGGACTACAGTACTTCTTTACTAGCATACCTGAGCACTGAACATCTGATACCATTTCTAAACAGATTTGTGAGCTTTCTGATATTATACAGACCACATATACTGCATACAGAGGAGAGCTGGCTTGGCAGATTGGGAAAAAACCCACCAGGTGGTAGTCCAGCTGCACAGCCTCGCTCCACTTTCGTGGGGCAAGTGCAAGGTTTTGATAAATATGCAACAAATGTGCTTGGTGGATTTTGCCTTTAAAACAACAAATTGTGGAATTAAAAACTGAGAATGTTTTCCATGTCTGTTTTTAAAACATATGTTAAACAGAAAAATGATGTACCAGAAAATAAGCTAAATAAACAAAAAAGAACAACAAAGAATATAAGTAGAAATATCAAATGCAACTCTGAACCGCTTAGCACAATTATGGCGACTTATGTCCATCTGGTCTCACATTGTGCAAGGTTCTTTCAGAATTAGGTTACTCAAAAAACAAGTTTATACAGGAAATTTCCTATTAGATAAGTTAGAAGCATGTAAACAACTAAATTCCTCAGTTAATATTACTGCTTAAATAATTATTCATGCGTAAGACTCACGGTATTTCACCCCTTGGTAAAAATTTCAAGATTTCACTCTCAAGCACTGTAGTCCACAGCTTCTCCCCTTCCCCCTCTGAATGGTTAGACAAAGATTTTTATTTAGTGCAGATTAAAACAAAAAACAAAAATTAAGAGCAAACCTACTGCAGAATTAACCACAGCATATTCTATTCCTATTCATCACATGACAACTTCATTTGCTAACAAGCTAAGTTCTTAAATTTCAAGTCCGATTGACACTTCTAAATAAATACAGAAGATTGTCAACAAGCAGCAATGTGTTTTGTAAGGTTTTTGAAAATGATGTAACACTCTTTTTTTGCAAAAAATAATGCAACATTAAGGGGAGGGTGCTTCAGAAAGTTTGCAGCTAAGAGGCTTACAACAGCGCAAATACAGCCAAGTAAATAATAAAAACAATTAAATGTATGATAACTAAACAGTTTTATACAAATGCCAAAGAAATCACAACTTATTTAAAAAAAACAATCTTGGCAAATACACTTAAGACATCAAAGCTTTAATCATCCATGTAGAGAAAACCTAAACTCATTTCTAAAGTAGCAGGCTAGGGCCCTACCATGTTGAACTGTAGTCAGTTTGGAAATTAATCCTACAGCATCCAAAGAGCATTTGCTACTCTTCAATCATTTTCCATTATTACTTTCCAATTATAAGGATAAACTATACAGCCTTATACTCCTGAATGAAAACAATGTGGAGCCAACCATAATATGTAGCACCAATTCCTATTTCTAGTTGGCGGCAAAGAGGCCAGGGGTCAAGATTAAATAAACTATGCAATTTTGCATTACTGGAGTTTCCCAACCTGAGCACTATTGAGACAAGAATTAAAAATCAAGTTATCACCTTTCGTAACACTAAGTAATGCACCAACTGCTACTATCTAGCATGTATTCTTGGTATCTTAATGTGCTTAAGCAATAATAATGCAAGAAACACACTCTCTCACACACACACATCGATGTCTAGACTAATGTACCTCCAGCATGGTATATGAAAAAGCGCAAAGAAAAAGCTGCTTGCTGAATCTCTGGAAAATGAGGTATGTAACAGAATGAGGCTTTATTATCCATTTAGTTTCACAGTCATGTTTTCTACATATAATATTGTGCAAGACTTAAAAGATACAAAATCAAGTGAGATAATATTTATCTACTGGGGAGTATGAACCATATTTATCAGTTTGTGGTTTTAAATTTGCTCTCTTAAATAAAGGTTGATTGATCTGACTCAGTCAAAAGTAGAGACCCATCTTAGAGAAAAGACGATTTATCATTTAAAACAAGCCTTAAACTGAACCAAGATGAAAGTCAAGTATATATCTTTCTTGAGGATCAATGTTACTCTAAGAATTGCCAGTTAGCAAATGCATTCTCAGATGCCTTAATACTACCTAGGGATGAAAACAACAACAAGAATTCTAAATTATTTCAAATATGAATGCAGAAATGTAATATAAAAAGTTCTGGACTCTATTTTTCAATTCCACATGTTTTTATGGTAGATTTCCAAAAATAACTATTCTAGGACTACAAAGAAAGCTCAGTAGTGCAAACTTTCACATTACTCCAGGAACAAATGGAGCTGGACGTGCTTTTACATTGTTGAATTGGAGTGTAGGAATACATTTTTGAGTAACAACTCACCAACAACTCATGCCAAATTAGCAATAGTGGAAACAATAAATACATTAGTTTGCTCTACTGTTATAAGAAGGCCCAATATTACATACTCCCAACAGCTACCTATAGTAATGAATTCCTATACATTTATCTAGAAGTTTAATGGTCAACTATGTAGAACTGTTTTAAGCTACACTGTCAAAATTATCGGAGTGGACCAAACAAAGTGCCTTTAGCGCTTAATTTTCAAAGATGGAACTATTTCCAAAAGGCCATTAAGACTATCTATATGTTATATAAGAACCACAACATATAAGATATTTAAATAAAATAGATGTCCATGCACAAAGCAGCAAGTGTGTTTAAGACTCAAAACATTAATACTACCCACTGCCTTGCACAGCAGCTCCCCATTTGACCTATTTTGGACTTACAAATATGAAAATTGTACTAGCACCAATGAGTTTGAGCCCTTTATGGAGTGGCCAACATATTCAGCTGCTTTTGAACATCTACATTTAATTGGCAAAAAAATAGCTCTCCTAATACTAATGGAAAATTAAGGAACCACACTTAAAATTAAATCTACAGAAGAGAAGCAATGTAGCCATCTGAAGTAGGGCAGCTCTTTCTTAAATGGGAACTTGTATTCTCCGATGACTTTAAATCTTTTCTTTTAAGCTGCACATAAGATTTTAGACGCTCCTGAACAAACTGTAGGTTTCAATGAAGCCCTATGTGAGGAGATGGCGACACAATCTCTTTATGATACAAAACTCACAATTTCTCTCTGCAAATTTGTATTTCACACTATTTATGTGCAGCTGTTTTATTGATTCAGATTTTTTTAAAAATAACAAGCTAGAGAAATTCTGCAATGAAAAAAGGGGTGGGGGAAAATCCAAAAGCAAGAATAAAAACACTTATAGCTGACAAAAGAAAATATTTGCAATCTGTTGATTCTGCCAAAGGAAATGTTACAATGCACCTGGTTAAAAGAACATCCAAACCTGCCATATTCACAATAATCTTATTTTAAATCTATAAACAACTGCACATAAATAGTAATTATACACTCAAATTTGCAGATATATCTTGTGAGTTTTGTACTATTTAGAGATTATGTCACCTTTTCTGCATTTAGGGACTCATTGAAATATGTTAGTTGCCTAAACTAACCAAAGTGTATAAACTTAAAATATTTCAGTACCTTTTCAATAAATGGAAGAGGGCTGGGTGTTTTTTTTATTTATTGTCACCAAATCAAAAATAGCAACCTATCAATATTGCCTCAGATTTTACCCGTATTTAAACAAGAAGTCACTTCAAGCTTGGTCTCTTCACCTTTCCTATTCCTTTTCCTTTGTTCTCGTTATAGTGCATAGTTACCCAATCCATCTTCCCTTTCTTTTAGTCAATCTGTCATTCTAGATAGAATATGATCAAATGAGAAAATGTTGATAATTGCACTTTGTAACCCATTCCATACTCTGCAGGGAAACATCCACTAAAAACCTAAAACTAATTCCCTCTCCCCACTGCAACCTTTAAAGAGCACCCATTCCCACATATATGTAGATATATAGATATATATATATATATACACGTATAAAAAAACCCAAAAGCTATCAATTTCAGCTCACATTAAATACTGACAGGAATGATTTTTTCTTCAAAACAGATGTTTCGGGTAGCATGGAATACCAAAGTCACTAAGGCCTTTTACCAATGAAAGGGAGAGGGGGGAGGAGTCAAATCACTTTCTGAAGACACTGTGGATACAATTTAGCAACAACACATTCAAAATGACGTCCAAGGTCCCAAAGCTTATCTGGAGTTTCATACACTTTCTGCCACTGGTCATTAGCTTCATCATATTGATAAAGAGAATTTTTCCTGCTGGTTCTGAAGACATGTTCTTCAACTGTGACTTGAGTTGCTCGAACAAACAAATTAAGTTTATTTTTCAAGACAACAAGTTTAATATATGGATTAATGGACTGATCACATGGGAAATCTTTCTTTCTAGTCCACTTGTTCAATTCAATGTCATAAGCCTCTACAGTAAACATACGTTGGTGGTTTCCACAGGTTCCAGCAATGTAGTAGATAGTGTTATTGTAGATAGCTGCCAAACCCTGGATCCTAGGCACAGTCATCGGAGTTAAGAAACCCCAATAATCTTTTCGAGGATCATAGCAGAGGAAGAATTCTCCTAAAGGACAGAAAGGAAGGGAAACTAAAATGTAAAGAACTTGCCTTAAGACACTATTAAGCAACCTCCAAAGCAATGGATTAAGACTTCTACTTTCCTCAAAGCAACTGACCCAACAATATTAAGAACAATTTCTAATGAGCTATCAAGATACTTGTGCATCATACAGAAAATTAAAGAGTTGTCCTAAAATAATTCTGCAAAACAATATGCAATACCCGAAAATATTTATTTATTTACTTACTTAACTTTGTATACTACCGAATCTTGTGACTCAGAAGCCTTTAAATTTACAGGGTTGTAAACCACATCTGTAACTTTGAGAACATTATAGACATCCCTGCAATTGTGGGCAAAGCCAATTATAATGCATTCATTTCACTAGAAGAAAAGCTATTTTATTTTATTAGAGCTTTCAACGAGAGCAACTTAGAACCATTTTCAAACAAAGGAAAATGTCTAAACTACAAGCATAATCAATCAAAATTAAAGAGTAATATTTAAAAACAATTTTTAAAACACACAAAAATGTAATAATGTTAATAAAGAAGTTCTTTCTAATTAGAAAAATCAAATAAAGGCAGCCTTAGGCAATCTGGTCCCAAAATAGTTGTTATTACATAAATGACTGGGTGAATAGGTATGCAATATTTTCTGAAGGGACACGTTTGTGTGTGTAGGTAGCTTAACACCTCTTAAGGGAACATTCATAACTGGGCCACTGTCACTACAAAGGCTTTACTTCTGGCTATCAAATGTGAGTCTTTGAGTTTCCCAGCAGACTTTTACACAGGAGTTTGATAGTAGAGGGAAATCATATTTTAATTAACCGAGTCCTAGGCAAAACTGGGATTGTATCTCACAGGAAACTAATTCAGTGCATTTCAGAACTTGTAATATGGACTCCTTTTTTAGTTATATCTGTTCTCTGTACAACGTTCTTCGTCATTTTCAAGGTATCTCCACATGCCAAGTGCATTATACTAATAACCAATCATATAGTTGTTAAGGCACGGACCATTAAAAATAGGCTATCTATGTTCAAGAAATATCGTAGCTGATTTATCAGCTGAAGCTAAGCATCAGCCCTTCTTGTTATTAAGGTCACCTATGCCTCTAATTGACAAACTGGAATGAAAGACAACCTATGTACCGATTCTTTCAGATTGCACTATGTCATCCAATACATCGTCCCATCTCTGGGCCTGAGGATCACTTTAGTACTTCGATTTTATCTAGATTCAGCTGCAGTTTGTTATTCCTCGTCCTAACTGCAGGCAACACTCCAGCACCAGGTCAACCTCTTCTGATTCATGGAGGGAGGGGGGGAGCCAGAGCTGAATGCCATCATCATAATGATAACATCAAATCTCTACAGATGACCACTCTGGCACTTATGCGCATTAAAGAGGAGCCAAACAGCTACTCTCTGGTGATAGTCTTACACGCAGAAAATGTTAACAAAGTACCCTCAGTGTAAAACCACTGAGCCAATCCAGTGATGTGCCATAACCAGCTGTTGAGCGATTTGAGTCAACATAATATTTCCCATGTCTCTCTTCTGAAATCAGGGCAAGCAAAGCTATTGCTATGTTATTCAGGCATGAAGATGACATTGAAAGGATCAGAGAAATGTAGCTGAATAGTCATCCTCTTCAACGTGCCCAGGAAGGGAATATTTGCAACTGAGTGGTTTGTTTAAACTCCCAAGGTTCAGGGACAGGTTTTATGCAAACCTCAGGTTAAAAGGCAGTGATTCCTCCCTGGAGGCATGCAATCATACCTTCCCCCTGGAACTTAGCAATCACAATTAGTTAGCCTATCCCTCTAAGTATCTGGCTGCAGCAAAGAATAAACAAATTTAAAGCAGATAGTCATATGAAATGACTTCTCCATTTTGGCTTTCTTTTTGTAAAATAAATGACGACATGGTGTAATATGTCATGTGTTGTTGTTCATTTGAGGCTGTACTTACCTACTTTTAAAAACTGCTAAGGACCAGTTGCTTTTTACTGTGTCCCGATACATAAAACCATAGAACTCAAAGAGGGTCACTTGACTGTATGTTTAGTTCTTTTCTCTAAATGCCTGACAAATCTATCACGGTTGGACAAAAGGACAAAACCTTTTTTTTAAGGGCAAAACTTGAGTAGCCCGGTCATAAAATGAGAAAACCCTGCTGTGGACAATGTGAATGCAATGATGATGGGGAAGCAAGACCTCTTCACCACTACAGGCAAGTTTAAATGTTGACCTGAATTCTACTGAATTCATTATAAGATCCGTGCTTTAACACCCAAAATTGGTCAGTAAAGTGAGGAGAAAGAGTAGCAGAAGTTTCACAAAATTTGGTCTATAAGTTTACCTACATATAAGTTAATAAAACACAACAAGTATCTATGCTATGTTCATTAAAATGTTAACAAATAGCAATAGCACTTAGACTTAGTATACTGCTTCATAGTGCTTTACAGCCCTAAGTGGTTTAATATGCTAACAGTGTCAGCATATTACCCCAAACAATCTGGGTCATTTTACCGACCTTGGAAGGATGGAAGGCTGAGTCAACCTTGAGTCGATCCGGACCAAACTCGTGGCAGTGGGCAGTCAGCCTGCAATACTGAATTCTAATGACCGTGATACCACGGCTCATCAACATAAATATTATATCCATAAGCTTTTAAAATTCCAGTCCATTGGAAACATCAACCACTTTTATTAAAAACAAGTAGCTCCCCACTGAAAACTTAAAATAATGTAGTGCAAAATCCTTATATAATCCAGCCTATAGATCCTTCTAAAATTTAATTTTAAAATTAGTATAAGCTGTATACTTAAAAACCACTCTAAGATATTTATATAACATCACCAATGCATTTCACAACTGTATCAATAATACTTTTAAAAAAAATAATTAGGATACTTATTCACAGGAACCTTCAACTTTATTGTCTTCTATATTTATCTTAATGTCACCACATTTAATCTCTTATAGCCTGTTCCACTAACATTTAACCAAAAATAATAAATATTCACTTCTCTAGGGAGATTATATTGGTTCCAGACATGCAACTCCTAATCCAGAACCCATATTATTCAGCAGACCCTAGCTTTTTTGTACCTCTACAGAAAAGTTGGGACGTGTACATGAGCCAACTACCACCTATTCAACACACCTGGATGTTAATAATTTGGGGAGGATGAGTCAGAAAGCATTCAGTAGAAACCTTTCCATTTATTGTGCAAACAGCATTTAAATGTTTGGTACAAATAACAGAGAACAAAATAATAGTTCAGCTGTAAAAATAAATATTTATCTCCTTTGGTTTACTGACTTCATTAAAGCTGAGTACTGATATTATCACAACTGCAATTTTTATATTATGTTTTTTAAGATACAAATCAAGTAGTTTAAAGCAATACTTTAGAAAGTTTTCTACACCTTAATTAATAATAATGAGCGTCTTGAGAAAAGGAATCCAATAGAAGCAGGCTTCTAAGATGTCTTTAGAATCAGACGTTCATGTGAAAATATTTGCAAACCAAATATGCAAGCTTTCAAGCACTTTTTTTAAAAACAAAAACAATTTGAAGACTGTTGGACAAGCTCAACTAGGAATATGAAACAGGGATGAAGACATTTATCTATCTTCACTATAGTTCCATCTGAATTCAGTTCTGATTGCTATTCACAATTGAAGGAAACATTAATTAGTGCCAAATAGGAGTTTTCTTTCTATGCAATTTTGGTGGTATGTATATGTAGGTGTATGGGAATGGGATGATGATAGTAATTCAGATTAGGTTTGTGGTGAGGACACAGGGTGTTAATACTCTTTCTATCAGAATCCTGAAATTGTGTGAGCTTCTTTCTTGCTCTCTTCTCTTTTTATTGCTAATTACTAAACATATCTGACCTTCAATAGTCCAAACAATGGACTATTGGCCCAAACTCTGCTGGCTGGGTAATTTTGAAAGTGCCTAATTAAGATGCTAAGGTTGAGAAACACAGGTCCAAACATTACGAAATTTGGTCCAATGAATGATGGAATATCACTTTCAGAAATAGAACTATGTATAATACCTTTAAATAGTATTCAATTATATTTCTGTCAGTGGCTCTCCCTATCACCTACAGAATGTAAGTAATTCCTACTGTAGGTTATATCAGAACATCTCAACAGCAAGCCAAAATATTATCTTGTATAAAAATGAGTGATATGCACCATAGCATAATTTACCTCTGCCTGTACTGTAGGATATGAATAGGATCGTCCATCCTGTATAGTACAATTAACAGGGAAACTACCGGTAACTATCAAGAGGTAATGAAATTACTCTTTTCTTCCAATACTTCAATTGTGAGTGCTAACTTCAAATTTCAACATATCCCCACACACAAAGCATCTTACCCTGTAAAACATAGATATTGTCTTTATATTCCACAGCATTATGGAACTCCATTGCTACAGGCATTGGACAGACAGCTGTCCAGCAGTTCTCTCGACCATCATAACATTCCACGGATTTAAGAGAGTTGCGCCCATCTCCTTCATAAACTCGACCACCTATTGCATACAATTTACCACAGCAATGAACCAATTTGCAACCTATCCGGGCACGAAGCAGCGGAGCTTTAGGGATCCATTTATTGCCGGAGTGGTCGTACAGCCAAAAATCACTTTCTGCTCTGTGGTCTATGGAAACCTCACTGCTGCTTGGTCTGTATCCTCCAGCAATGTAAATGTCATTGTCAGGTGAGACGAGAATCCCAACTTCTCTTAAATCGTTAGGTGGTTTGCATAGTTTGAACACTCTCCCTGTAATGGAGTCTAAACAAGGCACTGTTTGTTTCTTTCCTGAGTGTTTGTGGGCAGCATCAAAGCAGATGATCATTTCTGAAGCAGTCATTCCAAGCCTCTGGGTATAGCCATTGGCACCACTTTGTTCTTTCTGTACAGAGTTTTGGGCTATAGCCTGTGCAAACATGGGAGGGATTTTCTCTATGAATGCTTCATCCAGTAGGGGCATACGGATGCATTTGGCAAAAATTTCTGGCAGATGGTCTTCTCTTTTACTAGGCTCATGCTCAAACCATCTTATAATGCTTTCGTAGACATGCTCTTCTTTGTCAACGTTTAAATCATTGCTGTCCAATATGCTTACAAGTTGGTCTTTCCTCAAGTGGAGGAACTCTTGTTCTTTGGTGACACTCAGGAACTTTTTACGAATGTAATCTTGCGATCTGATTTTCAATTCCTGATGTCCGTAGTGATCAGCAAAAATAAACACCCCAATGGAGTTCTGTGGGTCCAAGTGACTGATCATGTATTTAGCACACTGATCCTGAATGGAAGGGATCTGGAAGATACTAGCTGCAGTGAACAAAGCTTGGACGTTGGCCTCTGTCAATGTTATTTTGGAGGTATATGCGTAATTCAGTACTAAATGCATGGATTCTGCTTCAACACCAACAATCCGAACCTCTTTCTGGGTACTCTCAGTAAGGCCACTAGTGAACATAGATCTATAAAATGAGGATATGCACACAATTAATAAAAACTACAATTAATGTATCAACCATAATTTTAACTGTTATTAATACTCAAGATTTATTTTTTCTTTACACATTTTAGACTTTAAATCAGTCAGCAGAATCCTGACTTTGTTAAGATCTTACCATTAGATTTTTAACACATTTATATTAGTTGAGAGTTACAGAACACTTGCTTATATGCATGCTACTGCTAAAATTAAGGATTGTAACATGGATAATCAAAATGTCTTTTGCAACCACTAAGAGAGAACTACCTACACTGTCTGGATTTTCTATGAACCTGTTACCAACAATCCAGACTAAAACGTTTGCAGTTCCTGCCTCAATAAATTCAGTGTTTTCTTAAATTTTGCATACCATGGAAACAAAACTTCAGAACAGCTACATCACGAATGATTACCTAAAGAGTTGTTACCAGCAACAGACTTATCTATATCACAAAGCACAGATTTGGCTTGTTAAAAGTCATGTAGAATACAAGAAATTACATTTTTAACCCTAGAAAGATTTCACAATGTAAGTCCCATTGAACTCTAAAAAGGCTTCTAATGAGATATGTATAGGATTATAATAAAAGTGTTGAAGTAAACAAACACCATAGTTATAGCAGATTGGGATAAGTTTTGATGTGTAGTAAAGAATAATTCATATTATTTAAAAACAACCATTCAGCTATTTTTTTCTTTCTTGAAGTGACTCAAACTGGGCAATTTGGGGGTTTAGTAACTGTGGTCTGACAGATTTCTTGGTATTTTGCTGGTTACTGTGGCAGTCATCTTCAGAAGAAATTGGCTGTCTCAACCACGGTCATTAAACTCTGCAGCTCAACATTGTGCAATAAATACAAGTGTGAAAGCTTACTTCAGGATGATAACAACAACAACAACAACTATTATTATTATTATTTATATACCGCTCCTCTCCCGAAGGACTCGGAGCGGTGCACAGCCATACAATTAAAACATTAAATATATAAAAGTTAAAACTAGATTAAATTAAAGACCCTGGCTGAAAACAAGTAAAACCCCTCCCTTAAACCCTAAAATTTGATATAAAAATTAAAATACCCAAATCTAAAATCAGCCCAAGCCGGCCTGGTCAAAGAGCCAGGTTTTCAAGGCACGCCTGAAGGTCCCCAGGTCCGTGGCTGTACGTAACTCCAGAGGCAACCCATTCCAGAGGGCAGACGCCCCCACAGAGAAGGCCCTATTCCTCGGGGTCACCAGTCGGCACATAGATGCTGACGGGACCCACAAGAGACCCTCCCTGTGGGAGCGCATCGGACGGCGGGAGGAAAATGGCAGAATGCGGTCTTGTAAATATCCTGGTCCGATGCCATGGAGCGCTTTAAAAGTTAACACTAAAATCTTAAAGCGCACCCGAGAGGCCACTGGCAACCAATGCAGCTCGTGCAGGAGGGGCATCACATGAGAGAACTTTGACGCCCCCATAACCACCCGCGCGGCCGCATTCTGCACCAGATGAAGCCTCCGGATGCTCCCATTCGGGAGCCCCATGTAGAGGGCGTTACAGTAGTCCAGTCGGGAGGTGACCAGGGCATGAGTGACTGTGCGTAAGGCATCCCGATCCAGAAAGGGCTGCATCTGGCGGATCAGGCAAACCTGATAAAACGCCTCCCTGGAGACGGCCGTAATGTGATCTTCCAAAGACAGCCGTACATCCAGGAGGACACCCAGATTGCGAGCCCTCTCTGAAGGGGCAAAATCTCACCCCCAATAGCCGGCGAAGGAACTACCTGGCTATATCGGGATGCCGGAAACCACAGCCACACAGTCTTGGAAGGGTTGAGTCAGAGCCTGTTCCCGCCCATCCAGTTCCGCACAGCCTCCAGACAACGGGACATGACCTCCATGGCATCGTTGGGGTGGCTTGGGGTGGAGATGTACAGCTGAGTATCATCAGAGTACAGATGACACTTCACCCCAAAGCCACGGATGATCTCCCCCAGCGGCTTCACATAAATGTTGAACAAGAGAGGACCGACCCCTGAGGCACCCCACAATCGAGGGGCCTAGAGGTGGACCTCTCCCCCCCTGCCAACATAAATTGCAGACGGTCGGAGAGGAAGGAGGCGAACCACCGCAACATGGTGCCCCCAACCCCCAACCTCCCCAACTGTCGCAATAGGATACTATGGTCGATAGTATCAAAAGCTGCTGATAGGTCTAATAGGATCAGGATAGAGGAATAACCCCTGTCATGGGCCCTCCAGAGATCATCAACCAACGCAACCAATGCCGTTTCAGTACTATGTCCGGGCCTGAAGCCCAATTGGAAGGGATCCAGGTACGTATCTTCATCCAGGTACTGGGGAAGCTGACCTGCCACCACACTCTCAACAACCTTCGCCACGAAGGGAAGGTTGGAGACAGGACGATAGTTGTTCAAGAGTTGGGTCCAGGGAGGGCTTCTTAAGAGGGGTCGCACCACTGCCGTTTTCTAGGCAGTGGGCAGTGAGCCCTCCATCAAAGAGGCATTAACAATTCCCTGGAACCAACTCCGCGTCACCTCTCTGGCGGTAGAAACCAGCCAGGAGGGGCAAGGGTCCAATAAACATGTGGTGGCATTCAGCCGCCCCAGCAACCTGTCTATACCCTTGGCAGTCACAGGGTCGAACTCATCCCAGATAACCGTCTCAAGACTCGCCGCGGTCATCTCCCCCGGGACCTCCCAACTAGAGTCCAACCCAGCCCGAATCTGAGCGATTTTATCATGCAGAAATTGAGAAAACTCCTCCGCCCTTCCCTGCAAGAGATCCTTCCGCGCTCCCGGCCCAAGCAGGGAGCGGTTTACTCTAAACAGGGCGGCGGGTCGATTTTCTGCTGATGCAATAAGGACGGAGAAGTGAGAACGCTTCGCCGCCTCTATCGCCACTAAGTAGGTCCTAATATAGGACCTAACCTGTGTTTGGTCGGATTCGGCACGACTGGCCCTCCAGACATCTTTTCCGGCATTTCATCTCCTCAGCTCCTCCGTAAACCACGGAGCCGAGTGAGATCTCTGCCGGGTCAGAGGTCGCAAAGGCACAACTCGGCTCAGAGCCTCGGCAACCAGCCTATCCCAGGCGGCTACCAAGTCTGTGGCCGAGTTATGAGCCAGAGTTTCAGGTAACGGCCCAAGCCCCATCTGGAACCATTCAGGATCCATCAGGCTCCTGGGGCGGAACCATCTCCTCGGCTCCGCCTCCCTGCGGTGCGAATTGATGGTACAGAAGTCTAGTCTAAGGAGAGAATGATCAGACCATGACAAAGGTTTAACAGCTATATCCCCTAGCCGATCATTCAACCACTGTCCAGAGACGAAAATCAGGTCCAGCGTGTGTCCTCCCGTGTGAGTGGGCCCAGAAACTAATTGGATCAGGTCCAAGGCCGTCATGGAGGCCAAGAACTCTCGGGCCATCCCAGAGGATTCACCAAGTGAAGGCAGGTTGAAGTCACCCATAACTAAGAGTCTGGGTGTCTCCATCGCCAGCTCGGCTATTACCCCGAGGAGCCCGGGCAGGGCCAATGATACATAGCAGGGAGCCAGGTACGTTATCAAGAGACCCATCTGCCCACCCTGACCCCACTTCACAAAGAGGGACTCACAGCCAGCCATCTGAGGTACAGTGGCCTCCCTAGGACAGACATCTTCCCTAATAATTACCGCCATACCAACACCCCTACCCTGAGCCCTTGGCCGATGAAATGCCTGGAAACCTGGTGGGCACATCGTTACCAGGGGGAGACCCCTCTATGGGCCCAACCAGGTTTCGGTGACCCCTGCCAGGTCCACGCCCTCATCCTGAATCAGATCAAAAATCAGGGGGGCTTTATTTATAACGGACCTGGCATTGCACAACATCAGCCGGGTGTTCAGGGCCTGAGACTCTGCACAACCAGGCCTGCAAGATGGGTCGAGAGGGTTGGAGCTTGTTACCGCTTGGAGATAGCGGACACGCGATCCCCTAACCTGATATGGCCCTCTACCCCTGCCATATCTGCCCCTCCCAATTATGGTGCCAATAAGGTCCACCCTCGGTCGTTCTGACCCTGGTCGCCTCCCCAACCCCCGGTCCCCTGGGTCCCCCCAGGCGTGCTCACCGGCTTGGCTGACCCCAAACCCCCAACCCACTAATCCCACTAAAAATCTATCCCTCATCCTCCGCCCACCTCCCTCCCCAGACCCGTAGCATCCCTCCCTAACCCCATTAAAAATCGAAAAATAAAAGAAACCAATTGAGTACCCCTCCCCCTCCCCCTCCCCAAGTGTTTCATAGAATGGCCATGCTATTCTATATTGGAAGAACAGACTTCCAATTGCTTTGAACTCAGAAGTATGTGGGATTAAATTACTGGAAACAGATTACATCCATATTAGTATTCCTTGTAAAAATATGCACTTGCAGGAGGTGCTATAATGGATGGTTCAGATTTTAAAAATTCCCAATGTCACATTATTTAACAGAATAATAGAATTAGAAGGGACCTTGGAGGTCAAGCAGGAGATCTCAGGCAGGAGATCCTATACCATGTCAGACAAATGGTTGTCCAGTCTCTTCCTAAAAACCTATAGTGTTGGAGCACCCATAACTTCTGGAGGCAAGTCGTTCCACTGTTTAATTGTTCTGTCAGGAAATTTCTCTTTAGTTCTATGTTGGGTCTCTGCTTGATTAGTTCTTATCCACTGCTTCTTGTTCTGTTTTTGGGTGTTTTGTAAAATAAACTATGTGAATGGCTTATCTTGCTTTAGAAGAAATTTTCTGGCATCAAACCAAAAAGAGCATCCATTCACAAGAACATTATCCAGGCATTTCTCACACATTGTGGCATTACCTTTGGCAACTGTTTAGGTTGTTTTATGGATATTATTATTCTTACAGTGCTTAATGCATATCTGCTCTTAGTATAGAAATGTAATTAACAAAGGTGAATATTTGTAGCTCAGAGTTGACATGAGGAGTCCCTGGTGCTGTCTGAGCTTGACTGTTTTCTTGCAGATGATATTATCTAGTTTGAGTAATGAAATGTCTGCAAGAAAACAAGCAAGCTCAGAGAGCATCAAGGACTCCTCAGAAATGTAACTCTTCATCTCTCCCTTTATGGAGAGAACAGTAATTCGGATAAGAATTAATTTTGCTAAGTTATGCAGTCATAAAGCATGACATCACATTACTGTGTCATGTAGTGAAGACAATCCAGCTGCTGTCCTGCTGTTGTCATTAACCAAATTCCATCAGTCATGAACTGAAGAGCCATCCCATACAAGCCATTCCATAGCTCCCAACCGCAGCCTCAGTTCTTCCAAGGTAAGGGACTGCTCAACTCCACCCAACAATTATTTCCCCCCCTCTACAAGTCTCCAGTGCTGCTTACTATGCTGGGGCTCAGGAACATGCCCTTCTGTTGGCACAGATGGCATAGACCAATTCTATTGGGGTGAGCCAGTTCCATATATTTATATTTCCAAATATATTTATAGGTGTACAACAATTATTTTAGAAGAGAAGCTTGCATTTGCACCTTCCCGGCTCCATGTACCTGCCAGCATTAGCTCTGCTCATCCCTTTCTTTTCTCTTTTGCAAAGAAGGCATAATTCACATATATTTTTGCTATTCCTGGCCTTTTACAGAGATGGTGCCTGCAAGTACCAAATTAATGGTGATGCCAAAGGCATAACTAGAAGTCCCACCGACCTGATTAATTTACTGGATCAGATCTAAAGAAAAGATACTTTCAACTCAATAACCAGCAGTATGGCAAAAAGTTCATATTAATCTCAAAAACTCTTTCCTGTGGCTGCGTTAGGAAACCTAAGCACATTAAATGCTATTTTTTGCTTATATTATATTTGAGTTTTAAACAGTCAATTGTAATTTCTAACAACTTTCTAAGCTGGGAAAGGGGAACAGTGATTTGACTTATACAAAATTCTGTCATGTTATAAAACATGTGAAAAGCATGTTATAATACATGTGATCCAACTTCTGCAAGTTGTCACAAATTGTAGAAGTATCTAATGTGCCAAATAGAAAATAAGTTTGGAAAAATAATTATAGACCCTAAACATTCAGAAGTCAAGAAATGAAGCAGTTAAAAATAGCCAAACTACTCTAACAACTTTAATTTCTATATTAATGTTGTAAATAAAAGAATGCTAGTATATGTTAGAAGAGATTGTTCAAATGAATATGTTGCCCATTTTGTCTCTCACAAACACACATATAAATACCAGAACAAAAATACATTACTTACAATACAAATAATACACTAAAAATAAAATAGTATATACCTAAAGTAAGGACTGATTGCAGCAAGGACGTTTCGGTGACAGGAAAATGTTTTCCCATGATCCACTTCTACCACAATATCTGTCAGCTGTCGTTCATCGTACATCATTTTGAGCTGTTGGAGAATGCTACAAGCATGAAAGGGATCCATCCCACCAATGGCTATGCTTGAAGGAGTTCCATACAATGTTTGGGTAAATTTGCTTTGTTCTGGTGAAAAATTGAAATAAATGAACTTGAGAAAGAATGGCATATATTATGATCGATTTCCATGGATCAAGTTGTGAACCATATTTCATTAGATGTGAATGATGGAAAATATTCTGTATACCGATAAAAGTAGATTTATCTTCCCAAACTTTGCCAAATAATACCTCACACTCTAAGCATTTGTTTAAAAAAATTATCTGTACAATTCAAATTTCTGAATGTTGGGAAAAAAACCCCTCATATAATGCTAGGATATCTCTTCAAGATTATACATGGAAAATCTTATTTTTATCATTCTGCAAACAAGAAAAAACAAGGAATATGTTAGAGGACAGTTGCATTCTTATTATTTTAATATCTAATCATTTTAGATTGTATTTTCTATTTTTTATATTCTCTTGCTCTTATGTGTTCATTATGTCCTGACTTGCAACACTTTTCCATAACAGAGTAATAGAATAACTAAGTTGGGAGGGACCTTGGAGGTTTTCTAGTCCAATCCCCTGCTCAAGCAGGAAACACTATACCATTTTAAACAAATGGTGTCAAATCCCCTTCTTAAAAACTTCCAATATCGGAACACCTATAGCTTCTAGAGACAAGTCATTCCACTGATTAAATGTTCTGTCAGGAAATTTCTCCTTAGTTCTAGGTTGCTTCTGACCTTGATTAGTTTCCATCCATTGCTGCTGCTTTGGAGAATAGCAGAACACAGCTATCATGTCACCACTAGTCCTTTTCATTTAAACTAGATATACTCAACTCCTGCAACTGTTCTTATGTTTTAGCCTCCAGTTCACTAATCATCTTATGTTGCTCTTAAGAGTCTCAACATCTGTTTTTATATTGTGGCGACCAAAACCAGATGCAATATTCCAAGTGTGGTCTTATCAAGACATTATAAAGTGGTAATAATACTTCAAATAATCTTGATTCTATCACTCTGTTAATGCAGCCTAGGACTTCACTGGAATTTTTGACAACTGCAGCACACTGTTGGATCATATTTAAGTGATTGTCCACTAGGACTCCTGCCTACCTAGCAATTTGAAAGCATGCAAATGCAAGTAGATTAATCAGTACCACTTCAGTAAGAAGTTAAGTGTTCCATGCGCCTTTGGCATATAGCCATACTGACCACATAACTACAGAAAATGCTAGGAAAATGCAGACTCCCTTGGCCAAGAAATGGAGATGAGCATCTCACTCAAGAGTTGGACATAATTGGACAGGGAAACCTTTACCTTTAACTATTTACCAGGACTCGAAGATCCCTCTCACAGTTACTACTATTGAGCCAGGTACCACCTATTCTATACCTGTGCATTTGGTCTTTCTTGCCTAAATGTAGAACCTTATTTTTCTCACTATTGAATTGCATTTTGTTACGATAAGATCCAGTGTTAAGTCTGTCAAGATCCGTCTGTATCTTGAATTTATCTTCTGGAATGTTGGCTATTCCTGCCAGTTTGATGAGTTCCTCTTCTACCTGTTCCTCTAAATCATTTATGAAGATGTTGGAGTACTGGCTCTAAGACAGAGCCTTGAGATGCCCCACTGCATATTTCCCTGCATGTAGATGCAGTTCCATTAATGACTATACATTGAGTGTGGTTGGTCGGCCAATTATGTCTCCATCTGGTGGCAATGCTGTCTAGCCCACATTTTATCAAGTATCTGTTGTGGTCTACTTTATCAAATGCCTTACTAAGGCCAAGTAAATAATATCCACAGCATTTAGCTGGTGCACTAATTTTGTCACATTGTCAAAGAATGCAATAAGTTCCTCTACTTTATCAGAAGAGTATCTTATTGATGCTGCAGTTTTAAAAACATGAAACAGGCTTAAAACAATAGGATGCATGAGAAAACTAGTAAAAATAATAATAAACATCAAAACCTTTTGTTGATAAAATATCTGAATCTGCTCCAATGTTAAGACTTCAGCTTTGAGATTTGAGTATATCTTTAAAGCAACTATTTCTGTAATTATACAGGGGTGTGTGTGTGTGGGGAGGGATGTTTGATTTTCTTCTGCCCCCGTGCTAGAGTGAGAAAGTATTGTTTGGTTAATTCTGGCTGATAAGAGCTACCAGAAGAAGTCTTAACCAATTAGGTGACAAATAGTGTTAATACTTACAGTAATTGAAAGAGGGTTACATTATTTTCTAGAATAGTGCTGTAAAATACTTGCTAAAAAAATCATTAAATCCCATTATCACAGATAACTAGTGTACTGTTTCCAGTCTTTCTTTTTTTCAATAGGATTTTAGAGCTAGAGATAACAACTCAACTCCAATTTTTTTTCAGTGAAGCAGATTACAGGAAGCATCTAAGTTGGGTTTGCACCTGGTTTGACAACAGGACTTCATTTATATTTCTCATTTTTGGACCACCCATAGTGTAAAAAGGCTTACTCTAGAAATTAGCCAAAGGAAAAAAAATAGCACTGAAATGCTATTTGGGGTCTAATTCTACAATTATTATTTCTCTGATTGCTCTCAGAAAGTAAAAGGGGGTGTATACCCAGATTTATTATCATAAACCTATTAATAGGTCTAATGTTTCTATATTTACAATACTTATTTTTTAACTGAAATAACCAACATCCCATATAAATTCTCAGACATCAAAGTACTAATTTTCAGTGGAGTCAAGACTAATTGGAAGAAGAAGTAGCATACTGATGTTGGGAGATAAATAAATCGCCCTTTGACTTAATGTAAAACAAAGCACATTCAAAAAGTACCTAAACACTAGAATTCGGAACTCATGATATTGCAGATTCAGTACATTCAGCTTTTTAGTATCAATTATCAACAGTAAAATAACCAGCAGTTCAGAAATATGCTACAAAGTAGCGATGAAGATCTTATAAAAGTCATGTCTACACCTACAAAAATCAAAATCATGCAATGACTTTTTTCTATGACACTTTATGGACATGAAAGTTGAAGGGTGTGGAATATAAGAGTGTTGAACTTCAGTGTGGGAGAAGATTCCCAAGAATGGGTGGCTATTCTGTCTCCTCTAAATTCAAACAAATAGATTGTAGAAGAAAATTAATCCAGAGTTCTCACTTGAGACATAAACGATCAGCTCAAACCACCTTATTTGGGACACTCCATGTAAAGAACTTGCTTTTCTGAAAAGTCTGAGAAAAGGGGAAGAAAACATAGATAAGCACCAACAAGGTGGATGGACTTAAGTTACAGTGATGATGAGCACGCTATTGGAGACTTGAAGGGTCAGGTTTGGAACAGATTATCCTGGAGAAAACCAGTGTTTGTGGTTACTAAAAGTCAACATCAATCCGACTGTACATAATGTATGAATTACAAACCATACATTTTCCATGTTCTTTGACAATGTGCTGTTAACTCTACTCAGAAGTGGCTGATCAGAGATGTGAAGGAGAGCATATTCTGTGTGCATGGAGCACAACAGGATTGCTGAAGGTCACCCAGTAAGAATTTACAAAATACCAAGAAGCTATATTCGGCAACGATTATCATTCCTTTATTGGAGATAGAGGAATTCACTTATGTTAAAAGAAGGACTCAAAATTTCTGTCTTCTGTCCCATCTTTAAAACCAAGTCACTGTTCTCTGTGTTCCAAAAAATGCTCAAATCCACACATTCAGTTTTCTAAAATAAGAATAGGGCTGTATGCTTCCTAAAAGAAGCTAGTTATGATTCTGGGTATGCTGTAGATCCTTGTCTATTAATCAACCTGCAAGGGTAGTTTTAACAAGAATCATGTATGATGTGAACTGGTAAAAACTGGTAAAAAGCATTATTCATGCAGTGTGCTCTATAAAACCCTATCCAAGGAAAATGTCCCAAATATGTAATTGGCAATCAATGCAGCAACCACTAGGCTGCAACATATAAGGGATCATATACCTATATGGAAAGAACTCTACAGGCTATCAAATATTTCTTGGCATCATTTAAAACAACTAATACTAACTTTTAAGGCCTTATACGAGTCAAGAGGACTTTACCTTGCGTTACTCAGAGAACATGAAATGCTTTTATTTGGGAATTGGGTCCGACATTGTCTTTTCAGAATTTAGAAAATATTTTTGCCAACTGATAAATGGTTAATTGATTTTGGTATGAATTTATGTCTTTGACTTTTTATTTGTTAGCAGTCTTGAATATGCAACATAGATGATAAAATAATAACAAAATAATACATTGACTCTTAGCACATCACCAGAAAGAACACCAAGCTTAGAGATATTTCAGAATATCTGGCAAAATGACAACCAAGCAATATTTCAATATAAAACCTGTTTTGGTGATAAAGAAATGAAAGAAGCCAGTATTCCAAGAGAAGACAAATGACGTGCTTGAGGATTTTACAAATCAGGTTCTGCTGCTTTTTAATCTAGAACACAACATTCTGGTAGTAATATACATAAAGGCAAGATACTCTCAGGCGAAACTCAACTCCTGGTGACTGTAATTTTTGTGGCAATTTTATGTTATGGAAAAACCAGAGGAAGAAAAAAAAACAGAAAAAAAGTCAAGTATTGACCTACTTGTTACAACTAGGAAGGCTAAGAATGGCACTTCTAGTGGGAGTATTTTATACTTTGTTGGTTTGCGTTTTGGAATTGCATAGAATGCCTAAGAAATGTGCGAACGATTAAGCATTTCATACCCTGACCTCCCATTTTTGGCATTCTCTAGATTTCCTAGGCATTCTACAAAATTTGATGGTTACAGAGAAACCTTTATATGTATTAGCTATAAATGTATCTTCTTCTAGGAGTTCAGGAGAGAGAATGCATAATTAGAAAGGCATGTAGAAAGGAAGGGACATACTCTCTTTCAATCCCAGACCTCTCTTGGCTAAGACATAGAATCTGAAAGGGAGCTGTAGTTTGCATGTACAAATTTGCTCAATACAGGGAAGTCCGGGATTAAGGGGGGCAGGATGAAAATACAGAGTGTGGGGTAGAAGAGGCAGCACAGTGCCACCAATCTCCACTCTTTTTATCCCCTCTTTACCCCCACCCCCATGTGCCTACAGAACAAAATCTGAACTAAATCTTACTATTTGTAAACTGTGAGATTAACAAAAAGGATTGTATGTGTGCGTGTGCGTGTGTGTAGAGGGATGTGTGCCTGGGTCTCTCATTAACTTCCTGGTTTCAACCATGATCTAATTAACCCTCTTGAAACTCCCATCAGAGAACGTGGTTTCTTCTATAAATTCGTATTTTAACTTCAGCATTATCTTCATATCTCTGACGGCGGTCCACTCCAAAAACAAAAGGCTTCCTCTTTCAAAATGACTGCATTTCATTTCTAGGGAGAGGAACCTGTGGCTCGCCCCCGTTAACTGAGCTACAACTTCTGGCAACTATCAGCCACGTTGGCAAACAGGTCTCTCCCCCCACCCCGCTGACGGTTTTTTGGGGGAGGTCCTCTTAACCCAAATTTAACACCCTGGTGTTTAAATAGAACTAAAAAAACGGAAGTTTCCCCCACCCCCTTTCAGCGCCTCGCCAAGACCCAAGTTCCACGCTAAACAGGCTTCGAAAGGTTTCTAGTCCTCATTGAGCGATGAAAGTCTGTCAGAAAACGCCGGGTTACTTCTGAAGGAAACCCCCCACCCCTACAGCATTTCTTTCTCTCGGTGACAGCAGAGATGGCGCTCGCCTAAAAACACCCCACCCACCCGAAGTAGTATGATAAGAGCCAACGACGACCACCTCTATATTCTGGGGGGGGGAGGATAGTTTTGTGTCATTAACAAGAGTTTGAAAGAAAAGAGCGAAGCGCCCGGCCTCCCTCACTTAAGTCGCCCCTCCCCACTCTTTGTGGGACCCCTCACAAAGAGGGTCGCTCAGGTTCCCACGAGAGGCGTCCCACCCGGCTCTCTTCTTCCTCCTCCTCCTCCTCCTCTCGAGGGCCCATCCGGCAAGGCCTCGAAAGCCCCTCGCCCGCCCCCCTCGCCCGACCGCCTGGAGGCTCCAGCCCGCCGTGCCCACCTCCTGTGGCAGCCATACTGCAGGGGAGGGGAAGGCGGGCCTCAAGAGAGTCTGCCGCTACCGGAGGAGACCGCCGCGGCTCCCGCCTTTCCACCTCCGTCGGCCGCAGAAAAAACGCTGCCGCCGCCTCAGTGGTGCTCGCCGCCTCTGTCGGCTCGGCGAAGAACGCCCTACGAGCGCTAGCCGAGACGGGATTGGAGAGCTGCGGCTCCGGAGAGGTTGCTGGGAATTGTAGTTTTTTCTTTCCCTTTTAGACCCCCCCCCCCTCCCTCCGAAGGTCCAGATGTCAAAGTCCCACGAATTGCACACTGGGAGTTGTGGTCCTTTCAGGGCAAGACTCTGACGGTCAATGAATGCTCTGTTATGCAGGGCTGCGATTTCTCTGCTGCTGCTGCTGAAATCCCCATATAGGACGGTTCTTAGGGCGGGGGAAGGAACATGTCTGCTCAAGGGGAAGGGGAAAAGGTCTGGGGCATGATGTGAGGAGATATCTGAGGAGATCCTCAGTTATCCAGGTCCTGGTTGTCCCAAAGGTGCTTTTTCAAGAGGCAAATGGACTTTCTGGTAGTTTGTCTTTGAAGATGTTTTGCTTCTCATTCAAGAAGCTTCTGGACGAGAAGCAAAATGTCTTCAAAGAAAAACCAGAAAGCCCACTTGCCTCTTGAAAAAGCACCTTTGGTGTGTCTCTTCTTTGTCTCAGGTTGTCCTCCCACAATAACGGAGGGTTGGATGGACTGGGTTAGGAGGGCTCAGAATGCATATAGACAAATTGCCAGACCAGAGCAAATTGAAGAGGTTTTTTTAGACAACCGGGTCGTCTAGCCAATGGTTGCGCATGGTACTCAGATTTAGGAAATGGGTTATTGCTGACTAGCAGCCAAGTGCCTTAACCATTAGACCAGGGGTGTCAAACTCATAGCTCACTGGCCGGATGCATCACATGCTGCTCCTGGCCCTGCCCGGTTTAGCGAAGAGAGGAAAAGTCCAGATACATCACATGACACTGCCGTGACGTGAGTTTGACACCCCTGCATTAGACCAAGGGTCTTCATACTTGACCATTTTAAGAACTGTGGATTTCACCTTCCAGAACTCCTCAACCAATCATGCTGATTGAAGAATTCTGGGAGCTGAAGTCCATAACTCTGAAAATTACTATGTTTGGAGGCTGCTGCACTGCTATTCATTGGCCATTCATTCATTCATTTAAGAATCTCATAAATACTTAAATATAGAATTATAGAGGAAAAAAACTTTTTTAGCCTTCCCCAGTCAGATATCTTGAAGTTCAGCTACCATAATTTCTACTCAGTCCACCCAGTGGGAGTTGAAATCTTACACATTTGAAGGGAACTTAAGAAACCTATTTAGAATAGAATAGAACAGAATACTTTATTGGCCAAGTATGATTGGACACACAAGGAATTTGTCTTGGTGTAAATACTCTCAGTATACATAAAGAAGGAACATTCGTTAAGAATCAAGAATCATAATGTACAACACTTAATGATAGTCATAGGGTACAATCAACATCAAATCATACTAGGAAACAGAGGATACAAGCAACAAAGTTATAGTCACAAGTGGGAGGGGATGGGTAATAAGGAGTGATGAGAAGATTAACAGTAATAGTAGTGTACACTTTGTAAATAGTTGAACAGTGTTGAGGGAATTATTTGTTTAGCAGAGTGATGGCTTTCGGGAAAAAACTGTTCTTGTGTCTAGTTGTTCTGGTGTGCAGTGCTCTATAGCGTTGTTTTGAGGGAAGGAGTTGAAACAGTTTATGTCCAGGATGTGAGGGGTCTGTAAATATTTTCACAGCCCTCTTTTTGACTCGTGCAGTATACAGGTCCTTGATTGAAGGCAGGTGGGTGGTAATGGTTTTTTCTGCAATCCTAATTATTCTCTGAAGTCTGTGTCTGTCCTGTTGGGTTGAAGAACCAAACCAGACAGTTATAGAGGTGCAGATGATAGACTCAATAATTCCTCTGTAGAACTGGATCAGCAGCTCCTTGGGCACTTTGAGCTTTCTGAGTTGGCGCAGAAAGAACATTCTTTGTTGTGCTTTTTTGATGACGTTTTTGATGTTAGGTATCCATTTTAGGTCATGTGATATAGTAGAACCTAGACATTTGAAGCTCTCTACTGTTTTTATTTTATTTACTTTATTATTTATTTTATTATTTTATCTATTTGATGACTCTTTGTCTAGGAAGAACAACGGTTAAGTCAATTACATATCAGTCCTACTTCTTATAACAGAAATCCCATCAGTATATTCAAAATAGAAATCATAGCACATGTCACTCAGTAAAAAGATGTGGCCATTATGCATTAGGACAATGTAAGGATTTGAAAGGATGTTTCAGTTTTGATAAAGATGTCTTTGAATGACTGCATCAAAAAGATTAATGGATGAAAGTTCAATATACTAGTGAATTGAATCGGATGATTGCAAAGCAGCTTACAAATTCAATAAATAATTTGATTCTGGGATTATTACAAACAATATACAGCATTGCAACTTCTTTATTTAAAGAATGCTGGAGTTGTAGAGTTATCTCATAGAGATATGAGTTGTCAGCTAATACATTTTATATTCCAAACAAATCCTATTATAAGGTACTTAGACTTAGAGTAACTTTATTGTCACTTTGGATGTACACTAATCAGCATACATTAAAATGAAATTTTAGGGTCACCACTTCCAATATAAACTACATAAGCATGACAAAAATATAAATAAATAAATAAATAAAAACCTTCAGTCTTGATTTAGAATTAAGTTTTGGCTTAGTGGTCATGTGACTGAGTGGGTGTGGCCAACTTAATGTCACTCACATCAAGGGCTGTCTTGCCTGGCCCCTCCCTTCCCAGTCATTCCTTGTCACACCCAGCTTCAACTTATCTATAGTTCTGTAAAAATGTTGTTCACCCTTTTTTTGACTTTATTATCTACATACTATAGTTGTATTTTCATGGACCACTAACAGGAGGAAATGGCTCACATGCTTTGTCCAAGAGTGTGATAGGCAACAGGCTTTTAAGGGGCTGCCAGAAAGAAAGGGGGGGGGGAATGTATTTTCCAAAGCACCAGAAGGCAAACAAGAAGCAGTGGATGGAAACTGAACAAAGAGAGAAGCAACCTAAAAGTAAGGAGAAACTTTCTGACAGTGAGAACAATTAACCAGTGGACCTGCTTGTCCCCAGAAGTTCTGGGTGATCAATCACTGGACATTTTTAAAAGACTGGACAGCCATTTATCTGAAATGGTATAGGGTTCCCCCTAAAGTCTCTTCTAAGTGTTATTCTGACACCTTTCCCAGGACCTCTACTCAGAGTTTGGCATCCTCAGTTTTCCTGCCTGAGCAGGGGCTTGGACTAGAAGACCTCCAAAGTCCCTTTAAACACACATGTATTTAGGTTCTGGACTATAGACATTGAATGCATGTAAACCCTGAAAACTTTGTGATAGCCCTGGGCAAAAGAAAGGCAGTAGAATCACTCTAGGTATAGGGACAGCGTAAAATATTAGCACATGATAAATAATGGAACAATTAAAAATAATAGCACAAAGTTTTCTCTGTCAATCTCTCTCCCTTCCTTCCTATTTCTTTTTCTTTCTTTCTTTTTGTCTCTTTCTGTATTCTCTCCCTTCCTTTCTCTCTCTCTCTCTCTTTCTCTCTCTCTCTCACACACATACACCACACTCTCTCCCTATTTCTTTTTCTTTCTTTCTCTCCCTTCCTCTTTCTTTCTTTCTTCTCTCTCTCTCTCTCTCTCTCTCACACACACACACACATCCTTGTCAGCCTCCATTCTCTCTCCCTCCAGCCACTTTACTCACGAGGGGAAAGGAATCCAGCATTGGGAAAGTTTTGCAAGCTAACCAAACCAGCATATTTACAGAGCTCATTCAAACCTCTCTGTGGCTGGATTTCCTCCCACCCGCCCCTTCTCCAGCCTTCATTCCCTCTCACACTAGACACTTTACTCACAAGAGGAAGCGATATTTCTAGTGTCCATGAAGAATCCAGCCTTGGAGCAGTTTTGCAGGTTAACGGACCACTGCTCCACCCACAGTCATGTGTTTTCAAGTGGCTGCTTGAAAATGCATGGCTTGGGTGGAGGAGCAATTGTCCTTTAAACTGGGGGTGTGGCCAGCTAGATGTTGCTACTGGTTCGCCGACCCACAGCAAATTCTTGCTACCGGTTCTCCCGAATAGGTGAGAACTGGCTGTATAGCACCTCTGATCCTTCCCCTGCCACATCCACCAAGCCACACCTTCATAACTGGTAGTAAAAAATTTGAATCCCACCACTGCTGGGGGTGCAGATAACTAACAATCTGAATTGGTCTCTCCACACATCATCCTTAGTGAAGTGTGCAAACCAGAGTCTGCATTTCCTGCGTTGGATGAGGAGAGCTCATCTTTCTCTTTCTATCCTGGCCACTTTCTACAGAGGCACAATTGAGAGCACTTTAACAAACTTGCATCACTGTCTGGTTTGGTGGCAGCAGTGCCTCAGATAGAAAGTTCATACAGAGAGAGGGTAGTAAGAGCAGCCAAGAAGATTATAGGAAGTTCGCTTCCTGTTATTCAGGATACTGCTTATAAGTGCTTATGTACTTAGAACTCGAAGCATTGTTAGAGACCCCACACACCCACTTTATGGTTTGTTTCTGTTGCTCCCCTCTGAGGGAGGTTTCAAAGTATTTCTAGCAGGACTACCAGATTCTGTAACAGCTTTGTTCCCTATGCCATCCATCTGGTAAACTTGCAAGATTCGTTTTTCTCACCATGTACATGTATACATCCGAACTATATATCCATGTACATGTATAGAACTGAACTGTGTTGTGCCTCTGTGTCATATAATATATGTGGGTATGTACATAAATTTGTATTTATTTATTTTGTCATGTTTATGTAATGTATATTGGAGATGGTGACCCTTTGAGAGCTGTATGCAATGAAATTTCATTTTAATGTATGCCGATTAGTGTATATTCAAAGCAACAATAAAGCTACTCTACTCTACTTTACTCTACTCTACTCTACGAAATCAGGCAGGATTAATGACCTTTGAAAACTCCCATCCTTGCTATTTTATTTTCATTCTATCAAACAGTGAAACTGCTGAAAGCATTTGATGTTTGCCCAGTAAAGCCTATGCATGTATTCTCCCCCACAAACTGAATCTGGAACCACAGTTTCAAGCACCCAGATTGAATTGCTTTGCCCTGGAACCACAAAGTCAGAATGAATCATGTCCCTCTCCAGTTCCAATTGAATCAGGGCTGATTCGCATAGACTTATTAAGCATTTTTAACATGCTTTGTTCATTCATTAATGGTTAACTTCAGCACACTGTGTAATTGAAGAGAGAACTCTTCTTGGTTGGTGCCATTCTGGGTAGTTACCCGATTTTAAAAATTAAGCACCGAGCCTTCCAAGTATGATCAAGAGCTGCATGAAACATTCAACTCTTCTGAGCATCACAACACAGCTCTCTTTCCTCTCTCAGAACAGCTCCAGCCTTTCTTACCAATTACTAGTAGCAGCCAGGCAGCTTTCGATTATAATACCCCCCTAACACGGGAATGATAGCAACTCTGATGAGAGAGCTGTAAAAGAAAATAGACCCTCACTTCTGCAAATCGATTCTGCAGGTTTCCAATTTCCCCATTCAGTATTGCTATGGGCTGTGAAATTGACCAGAGCTGTATAAAAATGATAGTAGAAGAGGAGGAGGAAAAAGAAATGGTGGGTCTCCCACCTAGTAACAAATGACATTCCTGACTGTTTGTCCTCTTCAGCCAGTGCATCCTTCTTCCTAAAGGCTTTCAGGATGTCAAAGCTCCAGAGGCGGAGGCCAGCTGATGATTAGGGGATAAAATGAAGCAGTGGAATAGCAAATGGCATCTACTAGAAATACAATCATTCTAATCTTCTATTTCAGAAGGGGGGACCATTTTTTTTTTCCAACACCGCTGCTTTTTTTTGTAGTAAACTTTTCTTTCTGCATAAGAACAACAAATGCTGAGATTTTGTTTCTCTGTCCTCCCCTCCTTCCTTCACTCTCAAAAGGGGCAGGGACTATCCACTTGCCCAAGTGAAGGAACAAAAGCAAACATCATGCTTCAGCACCAACTAGATCAGGGATCTCCAAACTTGGCAACTTTAAGACTTGGAGGCTTCCCAAGAATTCTGGGAGTTGAAGACCACAAGTCTTTAAATGAACTAGATCAAGCTTGTCCAAAATGGCCTCATCTGAATACACTGGAACCCAACCTCCATTATTTTTAGTCAACATGACTAAATCCAAGCCTCTTGGATGAGAAGCAAATTGTCTTAATAACTAGAGCATACAAAACATTTGCTAGACCAATACTCGAATACAGCTCATCAGTCTGGAACCCACATTACGTATCTGATATTAACACAGTTGAAAAAGTCCAGAAATATTTCACAAAAAGAGTTCTCCACTCCTCTACTCGTTGCAGAATACCTTATGCCATCAGACTTGAAATTTTAGACCTAGAAAACCTAGAACTACGCTGCCTTTGGTCCGATCTAAGTATAATATATAAAATCATACATTGCAATGTTCTACCTGTCAATGAATACTTCAGCTTCAGCCATAACAACACAAGAGCAAACAATAGATACAAACTCAAGGTTAATCGCACCAAACTTGATTGCAGGAAATACGACTTCAGCAACAGAGTGGTCAATGTCTGGAATACTCCACCTAACTCTGTGGTTTCTTCCCCAAACCCCAAAAACTTTAACCTTAGACTGTCTACTATTGACCTCACCCTCTTTCCTAAGAGGTCTATAGGGGGCATGCATAAGCGCACCAGCATGCCTACCATCCCTGTCCTATTGTTTCTTTTACATTTTATTTTTCTTATATGTATCCATGTATTCATAACTATGTTTTTATTTATACCTATTATCTTGTAAGCAATTGACAAATAAATAATAAATAAATAAAATAAATAAATAAAAAACTAGAAAGTCCAGTTGCCTCTTGAAAAAGCACCTTTGGGACAACCATGACCTGGATGACTGAGAATCTCCATAGACACTTCTTCCTTTAATGTTTCTTGGAAAGCAAAAGGAAATCTGGATCATGGTGTATGGTTTCTTTCTATTCATGCAATTTTCTTTAAATAAAAAAGATGAAGATAGAAAGGGAAGCACCTTACTGGTACCTTGTAAATTTGAGGAACAACAAAGCTATCAAGAGCTTTTCTAGTAATGTTGCTTGCTTTATTTTAGTGATTAAATTTATTCACTGCCTATCTCATTGTCCTCTAACTCTGTTTGGCTTAAAATAAAATTATACTATAAAATATTACAATTGTAAAATAATAAATACATTAAAATTATATGTTGAGCATGTGTTTGTGAGAGTGGGTGATCATAAGAAAGGAAGTGTTTTTTCAATCTTCTTCTTTGGCACATTTTTTATTTTTATATGTTCTGAGTGGGCCTGGTTTTTTAAAAAATTCCATTAAGAGAGAAATAATATGTATGCATAGCAACACTAAGGCGATTGAATTATGAACTATGAATTTGTAGTTGACTTCTACATGATAATCTGTCCCAAAACTGGTTTTTGGGGTCTTCCAACAATGCACCCATTGCTTTGGGATCATCTCCACCACCATGTTTCTGATGGCCCTCTTCTTCTTTTCCTTCCAACTTTCCCAACATATAAGAGCGTTCTCCCCTCCACCCCCCAAAAAAAACAAAAACCCCCAAAACCCAGGTCTTCTAATAATATTTAAAATACAGTTTGGCACTCTGATTTTAGTACTGCCTTCTATTTAGTTTTATGAGCAAATGACTTCTCTTTTTGACTCAGTGACCTACCACTCATAAGAATCACATTGTATAGTTCCTTCTGTCTATTTTGATCTATTTAGAGAATTTGCTGTAATTTTTCCACAGTGCATTTTTTAATTTTTTGAAACCACAATGGAAACGTAGAGATCAAGTAGTGAGGTCTTGTGGATGTTGGGTTTGGTCCAAGAGCTCCAGATTCATATCATACTCCTCTGCAAAGCTAGCTTGGTTATGTTAGACTAGTTTCTCAACTAGACTGAAGAACTGTAATTCTATATGGTTTGAAAAAGAATATTTGTAAGCCACCCCCAGGTCAGTTAATAATCTAACAAATAAATGGTGCCCTCAATTTGCAAAAGAGAAAATCTACAAGATACCCTTTTACTGAAACAATGCCTTTCCAAGTACTGTCTGTCTTTCATCTCTATTTTGGAATGTTCATTTGAAGATAGGCCAAAAAAAAAAAAAAATCCAACCTTGGCAGTGGTTTCATGTTGCTGCTTCAGTGAATTATAATAACAAAGTGGAACTCTTTGGTTACAGGTTCCTCAGACTCAGGATGTCTTTCTGGCTGATAGAAATCAAGTATTTATTCCATGCAGAGCAATGCCCTGGAAACTATAGCTATGATGTGTGAAATAGTAGTGTTTACTAATACCTTGTTTTCTTGCAGCCTATAAAGACCAAAGATAAACTACAAAGAGATCTGGTTATGCCAACAGGTCTAGACCAGGCCAAGTTCAAAAATGCTAGGAAATTTCTAGAAGCTTGGCACTCTGATAAACCAGCCATCAATAGCAATAGCATTTAGGCTTATATACCTCTTCACAGTGCTTTACAGCCCCCTCTAAGCAGTTTACAGGGTCAACAAATTGCCCCCAACAATCTGGGTCCTCATTTTACCCATCTTGGAAGGATGAAGACTGAGTCCACCTTGAGCCTGATGGGATTTGAACCGCCAAATTGCAGGCAGCTGGCAGGAAGAAGTACCTGAAGTACTGCACTCTAACCACAGCACCACCATGGTTCAATAGACACATAGACATTAAAACATCTATAGACTTTACAAAAGAGACAACCAACCAGCCCAAAAGAGAGCAAAAAGACTCCAGCACCTCTCTACCAGTAATCGGCACCCAGATCAGCATAGATTAACTCCAAGGTTAACTTCAGACCAGAGGTGGTATTCAGCAGGTTCTGACCAGTTCTGGAGAACTGGTAGCAAAAATGTTGATAGTTTGGAGAACCGGAAAATACCACCTCTGACTAGAGATTTTGCAGTATCCTTCCCCTTCCATGCCCACCAAGCCAAGCCCACATAACTGGTACTAAAAAAATTTGAATCCCACCACTGCTTCAAACCAACAATCAAGTAAATAATACCCCGATCAAGACACTGCCAAAGAGCCATCAGTAAACAGCCCAACTAAAGAATTTCTAAGACCACCCCCATTGATACAGACATACAAGTCATCAGAATATAAACTGACAGCAAACAGCACACCTTACTGATTATGTTACCTTAGTTTGGTAATGAAACATCTGCAAGAAAACAAACACAAGTTCAGAGAACACCAAGGACCCCACATTTCAATCCTGAGCTACAAATGTTCTCCGTTATTGGTATTGTGTATTTTGTATTAGGATGTTTTTAATACAAATTTATCCTGGGCTGCAGTGCCCTGTCTGGGTAAATGCATTCTAATAAGCAACTTGAAAAACAGAGTCACAGCTTCCTAATCCATCCCCTGCCCCAGCTCCAATCAAAATCCTGGCACATCCCATTACTTTAAACTCTGAACTTTTTATTTCAATGCTCTTGAATTTTACTTTGGGAAACATTCTTTCATATCCTTTTTGGAAGAGTTCTTTTATATTTGCTCACTCATACATTTTATGGTAATAAGCAATGGGACTCCACACTATTCATTTTCTACTCAAAAGAGTGGCTTTCCAAATTTGAAACAGCAAAATAAAATAGCCATAAGGCAGTGGCATCTGGAGTTTATAGTGCATCTTCTTTTTAAATACTTTTAAACACTAAAAGCATAGTATCATCTACTTTTTTTAAAAAATGAATCTAAATCTTATATGAAAACTCCTGTTTTCAGTATAGATAAAAGGAGAAAAACATATAGAAATTAATTAAAATTGGTAGCTAGCAACATCATTCTACTCTATAAACTTTACAATAAAACTGTGATTTTAGCTATAGTAACTGGAATTTTTACATTATGCGGAACTGGGTTGGCACTGGATAGTTTTCTTTCTATATAGATTGAACGTTTATGGGCACCACAAATCCATCTGATTTTAACAAATTTATAATTATGGAAAAAGCAGATAAGAGAATAAGCTGGTAAAAAGTCTGAATATATGCTACAAACAACATAAACAACTCAGCTCTTTTAAGATGGGTTGCATTGTTAATAATATGTAATAACAATAGTTTTAATAGTGGCAGTAGCAGCAGTAGTAGTAAGAATATGAACATTCAAATGCTGCAATCTTGTGCGTTTGTAATAAGATACCAGAGAGAGGAGGAAAAATGACTTGGCTGAGACTTAAATATATCCTGAAGTGGAAAGACAGATGAGTGAAATTTTGTTATTGGCTTGCTCTATTTTCATTCAGTGCCACAGGCAAAATTCATGCTTGGCTCAGTTTCTACAGAAGTTAAATTTAGATCAGTCAACCATTGAAAAACTTACCTGATGAAAAATTAAGGAAATAGCCAAACAATGCACTGTATGTGATTATTAATTAAATCATAGGAATTAAAGCCATGAGATAATCTTTCAATTGCCTGGAAATAGTCTTCAGGTGGACAGGTTGAAAATGAAGATGTGCATTTCCTCTTCAGAGATGCTGCCAATTTGGAAGTGGCCCCCCATCTTTCCTTGGCTAGTTTAAAGAAGAAACGAAACTCATGAAAACAAGGCAGTCATGGAATTCGAAAGCTCCAGCCATAAAGTAATGGGTTAATAAATAAAACAGAGTTTGGGATTTGTGTAATTAGAAGGGACTGCATTAATAATGTGTTTCAGATCATTTGATCTGAAATGAAAGGGGATAAGGGAGCACTTTCAAAAATAAAAATCCTCTCTTGATTTATGTGGGCAGCTAAACTGGTTCTCTTGCCTTAAAGGCATTGCGGTTATATGTTAAATACACAATTATTTGTCTTCATCTGGTGGGAAAGGGTGGATATTCTCTAACTGTAGATTCTCAAACAAGGAGATGTATTTAATAATCTGAGCACAGTTCATTTTAATATTATCAGAAAAGAATCATCTTCAGGACCTTAAAAGAAGGGCAACCTCAGATTATTTATTTGATTTTCATTCTTCCTTTATTATTGTTTACAAGCAACCCAAGGCTGTGAACATACCTAATACTCCTTCCTCCTCCTTTTTTCCCTACAACAATCTTATAAGATGAGTTGGGCTGAGAGAGAGTGACTGGCTCAGCTTGATCAGTAGATTAAAGCATGTCTGTGATCTTGTATGGATACTTGATTACGTATAATTGCCTATTTGTTATAATTGTTGTAGATCCTCTGGATTTAGTTCTAGTTGTTTCAGGAAAGCAAGCAGTAGTCTATAAACAAATTTTAAATTCAGGGATAGAATTCTTTGATTTAACCTAGATCCATACTTATTTCCTTTATTTGTTTGATATATATGAAAAGACAAGTTAGGAATCATCCATTTCCTCAAATAATGGAAAGTTTCTGAAGGTATTCCAAGGCCTTTTAAAGAGCAAATTGACTGCCTGAGCCTCAAACTCCAATTCCTAAGAATATCTGCTAAACTTTGCTTTTCATCTCAGCTACTTTTTAGATTTTTAAAATTATGAACAGCAAGAAACAGGCATGCCAAAAATCAAAGCAGCTGCATCTAGCACACAGGTATCAAATTTGCGGCGTCATGTTGCCATCATGTGATGTATTGTGATGTTTTCCCCCTTCGCAGAGTTGGGTGGGTGTGGCCTGTGCATGATGCATCCAGCCTGCGGGCCACTAGTTTGACACCCTGAAAGCATATTTCTTTCCAAGAATGCTAGTAATTTCATTAATCTGGTAGACATTCCTAGGAAAGAAAAATGGCAGACTTTTGCAGGCAATGCTGGTATAGCATTATAGAAAGTGCTCATTAAGGGCATCAAATATGAACCTACCCCCAGTGCAGGTAGCTATGTTAAGATATATACAAAATATTTCTCCTTCAAAAAGAGGAATTCACCATCTCCTTAAATATTTTGAAATAGCCATCTGCCCAGACAAAAGAAAGATAATTTGGGAGTTAGCAAAGATCATCCTGGGGAAAAGAGGAGGGGGCTAACCTGGGTGATTGGAAGCTTGTCAATAAAAGGGCATTTTGTGACTTGTCATGCCCCGCTGTAGCCATTTTCTGGGCAACCAATTCTCCCCATTGCAGCCATCTTCTAAATTCCATCTAGGATTCCAGATGTGCCCACCAGCTCAAAATGGTTGCCTGGCCCATAGTAAATTTGTCATACAATTCCTAAAATTTGCCACCATTTCCAGCTTACATCCTTTCTGCCCTTTAGTGCAAGCACTAAAACATACCATCATCTCAAGGTCTGTTTTCTCCTCTCTTATCATAAATAATCCAACAATATAGATCCCAATTTGTGTGTAGACTGCACACAATTTTGTAGCCCAAAATTTCTGTGGCTAAGCAAGACAATTGCCCATTTTACTACCTTTCTTGCCATACCTGTTAAGTGAATAATTGCAGTTGTTAAAATATTAACACAGTTGTTAATTGAATCTGGCTTCCCCATTGACTTTGCTTGTCAGAAAGTCACAAAAAGTGATCATGTGATCCCAGATACCGCAACCGCCATAAATATGAACCAGTTGCCAAGCGTCCAAATTTTGATTACATGACCATGGAGATGTTGCAATGGTTGTAAGGGTGAAAAAATCATAAGTCACTTTTTCCAGTGGTGTTGCAATTTCAAACATCACTAAATGAACTGTTGTAAATTGAGGATTACCTGTACTTCAATGCAACAATGAAAGGCTGCATTGGCTCAATTATTTTAAGACGAGTCGATTCACAGAGTTTTAGTCAGGGGTGGGATTTTACAGGTTCACACCTATTCGCTAGAACCGGTTGTTAACATTCTAAGCAGTTTGGAGAACCAGTTGTTAGAAGAAATTACTGACCTAATCCTGTAAGGAAGGCAGGAAGGAAACATTCTGGTGTTGCTTACAGAAACTGCCTCCCTGTTAACCCTTATTACGTTCTTGGCAGGACTAGACTTCCTGTCTCAGGAACTTCTCTGGAGTTTTTTTCCCTCCTTTGCTGGTACTTTGCTTGTGTGGAGTGACCATTCAAAGTTACAATGGCACTGAAAAAAGTGACTTATGACCATTTTTCACACTTACAACTGTTGCAGCATCCCCACAGTCATGAGAGGCCAGGCGAGGAGATGCGTGCCTCGATGTGAGTGATATGGTGGCTAATAACATGGCCACCAAGCCACGTCCACTAACTAAACCATGCCCACAGAACCGGTTGTTGAAAAAATTGAATCCCACCCCTGGTTTTAGTCCATGCACATATGCAAACATATCATTTGGTAATGGCTAGGAGGGAACCATGAAATTAAAAATTGTAATTATCTGCATATGTGCAACTTGGGGCAAGGTTCAATAAGGCAAAACAAATGAGCTTTCTTTAAAAATTCAAAAAAATAAAAGTGTAGATTGCTAAAACGTCTATAAATGAAGAAAGAATGAATAAAGAAGAATGCTTTGAATACTTCCATGCTGGGAATATTCTTCTCTCTTTCACAGCAATTCCTTTCAAAGCCTTAAGACTCAGATCATAAGCTCCTGTGGAAACTTTCCAGGCTCCATCCATTCTAAAGATGGCTGAATAAACAGAAATCAAACCATGAATCTGTTTAATCTTTGTTTGCTTACCGTTTCAAATATTCTTTCACATTTGAAAGCAGTCGCTTTTCCTTTTTGAAAATGTTTTCTTTTAAAGTGCCAGGTGTCTCAAATGCTTTGATGAATGCCTCTTGTCTTAAAACTGCAAGTAAACAAAAAACAGGGCCAAATAAAATATTAAGATGCACATAAACAGACTGGATTATCTACTGAGTACTTTCCTGAGCATTCACAATGTAATCCATAATCTACCATGCATGAAATAGTTCAGAAGAAATATTCTGTAGAAATGTATAGGTATAATTTGAAGGCAGCTTCATTCAGTGTTGCTGAGTGTGGAATTAATAGGTCATGATTCTGCATACGATCTCGTAAAGGGGGATTTTATTATGATATGATCTGGAGATGTTTTTTGGGGTAGATGAATAGCTTTCTTCGTTATTCATGAAGAACATCTGGATTTCAGTTGACTTAAACAGGTGATTCTGCAGGAGATCCTCCTCTTGCTCCATGATTAGTAGTTAGGGATCTTAATTCAACTTTCCCTTGATTTATACTTGTCTCCTTTTCTTGTTTAATGGAGCAATCTCATTTTGGTAATGATCCAAACACCAAGGTATAACTATTTATATGCAGGGGTGTGTCTTCTGCATGCAGAGATAGAATGTGGTGATTATTATCCCATTTTGTAAACTTGTTTTGATATCATCAAGATCCTATATTAAGTTAATTTGCTCCTCCTGAAAAAGGATAATAAGGGATTGCACAGAATCAAATTTATTTGCCTTCTTTCGCCTCTTGTATTTTGTTTATAAAGAATATTATGCGGAGCAATGTTTTCAGAAATGAGTTTGGTTATATCCTTCAGTTTTGCCTTGGCAAGCTTCCCAAGAGTCAAAGCTACAGTATTTTGAAATACTCTAGATGGTACAGTTCCAATGCTCTGTAGTAAATCTTGAATCTTAGAGCATTTGAGGGTAATGTTAATTGTTGAAATGACAACACAAAGGTCTTACAGCTTGGCAATATGGAAGCCATGTTATCTCCCTTAGCTGAGTTGGTATTGCTTTACACCTTACTGTAGTAACTCTGACAGAGATTTCAAAATGACTTTTTTGGTATTCTATCTTTGATTACAGTATTTACGTGGATCATTTCTATATGTATCACAACTTTCTTCAACTGAAGTCCATATATTGCACATGGTCCTTTAGTACTAAATTTTGAATTTTGCTTATCAACAGTAGAGAGTATAGTGCTTACACTCCTAGAAATACTTTTCTCTCCTGTGTTGCTATAATCATCAGCTTCCTGATGCATGATTTAAACAATCAAATTAGAAGTAAATTGCAATAGAACATAGTAAAAAGATCCTTGGTGATATTTGAGTCCAAATCTCTCACTAGAGCAGATTTCCTCAGACAAATTCTGACAAATAGTTGTCCAACTTTTGCTTGAAAAGCTCCAATAATAGAGATTCCCAGTTCCGGAAGCCAGCTCTATTCCACTGCTTAACACTCTCATGATCAGGAAATTTGTCCTTGAGTTTGGATCTCCCTCTATAAAACTTCCATCCATTGGTTCTTTTGCTCTCTTTGTATCATGCAGAATAAATCTATATTCTCTTCAGAAGAACTGAAATCCACATTCAGTTCTTCAAGTATTGGAACATGGCTATCCTGCCTCCCTCAACTTTCTTTTCTTTAAGGCCACTGAGTTCCTTTGAGCATTCTTCATAGGATTTGGCCACCAACCTTCTTGTCTTTTGGTCTTTGTGTGAACTTTGTTCTTTTCTCACCCCAGAGAGGACTCCTTAATCATGTAGAAAACCTACATGAATAAATAAAATTCTCTGCCCATGGAGAGCAAGCAACCTGAGTGCTAATTCATCCCAGAACCACCTGAATGTCCATTCAGTGCACACACGTATTCAGTGTGTGCCCTTTCAAAAGCCAGATGCCCCAGTCATCCTTTAACCTAACCCTAACCCTTTATTAATTTTTTATGCCACCATTTCTTTGGTCAACTCAACACAGTTTTTTTGTCCCAGCTTCTACCAACCTAGCAGTTCGAAAGCACGTAAAAAATGCAAGTAGAAAAATAGGGACCACTTTGGTGGGAAGGTAACAGCATTCCGTGTGCCTTTGGCATTTAGCTCATTAGTGGTATTCGACTGGTTTGGCCCAGTTCGGCCAAACTAGTAGCTCTGATGGTCATCTGTGAGTGAACTGGTTTGCTCCATTGATCAGCTGCTAGGCCCTCCCACCCGCCCTGGCTCTATAACCTTTATTTCCTGCTTTTCAACCATAGCTGCCGATTGCCACGCGTCAGCTGTTTTACACACAGGGCTTGTAGCAGGTGAGTTGCAAATGCTGCGCAAAGTGCACATGCAAAACAGGCGCTCACACAGAACCGGTAGGAAAACTTTTTGAAACGCACCACTGGTTTAGTCATGCCTGCCACATGACCATGTCTTCAGACAGCGCTGGCTCTTCGGCTTTGTAACAGAGATGAGCTCCGCCCCCTAGAGTCAGAAAGGACTAGCATGTATGTGCGAGGGGAACCCTTACCTTTTAATGCTCCCACATTTATTTTCCCCATCACAGCAACCCTATGAGGAAGGTTGGTCTGAGAGTGACTGGCCCATAGTCACTCAGCTGGCTTCTGTGCTAAGGGAGGACTAGACCTCAAACTGACATTCATCTCTCTCTCCCTCCTCCTCTCCTCTCCTCTCCTGGTATTTTTGTTCCATAATTTTGAAGATTTTTCTGTCCAATTATTTAAGATGTAGAGTATTTTTAAAAAGCTATTAACTATTATTTCTGTTTCCATAGATTTTAGTTTTCCTTAGCTGGCTTGTTCCAAATGACTTATTCTCTATTCTGCATAGGATCTCCTAAAGGCGAACTTATATGTAATCTTTGAGGAACATGTTGCTAAGGTTCCATATGGATCTTGTTATGATATGATACGGAGCTGAAAAAAGTGGGATTGACAGTCTAGAAAAAAATATTCTCATGCTTTAAAGCAACTTGATTCTGTGGTTAACAAAGGGAGTCTGGAAAGAACCCCGTGTTTTGGAACGAACATAGATTAGGCACACAGTCCAATTTCTGCACAATCCAGTTAAGCTGATGGGTAGACAGGAAAAACACATTCAGTTAGCAGACTTGTTGTGCTTTGCAAAGCCTTAAACATCTGCCTGGTGTGAGGCTTATTTCCCTTTGTTCTGTCTGAAGATGAATTGCTGGATTAGTTCCACTCCAAAAGTTCAATGCATAACTAAACATACCTATGATGACTTGAGGATATCCATTCAGTGGGGAACTTTGCAACTTAATAGTGAACAGGAATAAAAGGAACTCCCTTGTGACTATGGTGCACCCATGTGTAAAATCCTGAGCTGTCATTTCAGCAGCATGTCAGTGTGTCAGCAGCAAACCGGCTTCTGGCAAGCCAAAATGATAGAATGAGCCATACTTCTTGCAAAGTAGTTTCAAACAATATAACAATTGGAAGTTTTTTTCCTTTTGGCTTTGCAAAATATTTGCATTTGTATGGATTTTGTTTTGGACAAGACATCCCAGTTGGGAAAAGTTGACAGAAACCAAACAATTAGTTAATATCAGATTTAGTTACCGTATTTTCCGGCATATAAGACGACCGGGCGTATAAGACGACCCCCTAATTTTATAGTTAAAACATAGGTTTAGGCCTATATTCGCTGTATAAGACTACCCCCCCACTTCCGAGGCAACACCAGTTCTTTTTTAATTAAATTTTTAATGAACATACCATAACATACCGTACATTGATACGATAAATGGAAGGTCTCTTCACAAATGGCAATGCCATGAACATTGTATAATTTGCATGCATAAAAAGCCTGCTTGGATTGGCTGAGTTAGAGAGGCGGTCCGAGCAGCCTTGCAATGATTGGTGCAGGATCGAGTTGGAAAATTCGTTTCGTGGCAATATCCAGACGATTTTCGTTTAGCGGCATATCAAAACGTTTTTCGGAATATACTCAGCGTATAAGACGACCCCCGATTTTCGGTTGACTTTTTTTCATTTCAAAAGTCGTCTTATACGCCGGAAAATACGGTAACTAAGATTTAGTTAATATTTAATTAAATTATATTTTAATCTTATTTAGTTTTAATTTTTTACAGTTTCATATAACCACTTTTATATATGTGCTATTTTACTTGATTATTGTATATTACATCCAAGAAGATGGAGGGCCATATAAATTTAGTATGCATTGCAGCCAATCAAGACAAACACCAACTTCAATGGTTAATTAGAACCACAGAAAAAACAATTGCTACCAATCTGCCTTACATTGAGGACCTGTATACTGCATGAGCCATAAAGAGGCTATGAAAATATCTACAGTCCCCTCACATTCTGTGTTATAAGTAATATTTGGTTATTATACTTGAGAATATACAGAACCAGACTGTAGCCATTTTGTGTCCGCAGTCTGAACTTTTAAAAGATCAGAACAGTTGAGAAATATGTTTTTGTGAGACAAATATGTTAGATTGCGAAAGTATGTTCTTGGCCTAGGTTGGAATTTTGTTCTAAGGGCACCCTGACATTATATAGACACATTAATCGAAATTAATGATTATATTATAGCCCTCTGATAATTGCATAACCGGACATCTGGAGATAAATCCGGGAAAAGGATGTTGGTAACTATCCAATGTCAAGTGAGGAAAGGTCAGTGGAAATACCCACAACTTTCCTATGGGATTCTATGTATTTTTGTAATTGAAAAACAAGATGTGTTATATAAGTGTTTATATAACTATATTTGGGTATAAATATGTGGTCTTTCTGGGAAAAGGCATCTCCTTTTCCTCATACTATGTTTGGTATGTGTTGAAAGGTGATCAATACTGCAGTATCTTCAATAAAGCCAGTTACGTGTTTCAGCATATCAAGTCTGTTCTTATTTTTGCTCTTACGCATAACATCCTGGACATAAATTCTTTCAACTTCTACTTTCAAAATTGATGCTGTAGGGCATTGCACGTCAGAATAATTAGGCACAGGGACAGTTTTTCCCCCATGCCATCACTCTGCTAAGCAGCCAATTCCCACAACATTGTCAAGCTGTCTAGAAAGGCAGTATTACCATCATTATTCTCATCTTCCCTATTACTCATCACCTTATCTTCATATGACTATAGCATGTTGCTTGTATCCTATGATTTAAATTGTTTAATTAGTATCCTAGTATGATTTATGTTGATTGCTTATTTAGTATCCATGTCTATCACTAAGTGTTGAATCTAATGTTTTATAAGGAATGTATTTTTACAATGACTAAGGTAATGATCGATTACTATTGTTGTATGTTGATACCTTTTTCACCGGAGGCAAATTCCTTGTGTGTCTAATCATACTTGGCCTATAAAGAATGGTGTTCTATATTTATTATTATTATAAAAAGCTAACACCAGCTAATGAACTGGAAACTGTGATTTCACATTGTTGTCTTTAAATGTATGTTTATTTACACTTTGTATAACTTCCTTTAAGAAGACTTCAATGCAGGTGTCACTGTATGCAAATATTCCAATCCAAAATGAAGAAAAATATCAAATTCATGAAGTATTTCTTATCCCCATGGCAGAAAAGTCAATACACTGCAAGTCTACTTTGGAAATAACTTCAGTTAAATACTTCTGCCAACTTGACATGCACCCAGAAAGTTCGCTAGCAAACTTAAATTATACTTAATTTTAAGTAATTACATGGAAGATTATGTTTTAGTGGTAGTTCTTGACCTATAACCATTTGTTTAGAAACCATTCAAATTTACGACAGAGCTGAAAAAAGGGGACTTACGACTGGTCCTCACACTTATGATTAGCATGGTCACTTACACTTACAACTTACAGCCTGGTCACATGATCAAAATTTAGGTGCATGGCAATCAGCACTTATTTACAACGGTTGTAGCATCCTGGGGTCCATTTCTAGCCAACTTCTGACAAGCAGAAACAATGGAGGAAGCTAAAAAGCCATGGATTATCTAGTTTGGAGATCCTCAATCTTTCCAGCTGTGCAGACCAGCTGGGATGGAGGGAAAGAGAAGGATTACGCATGTGTGGTGGGCAAGCATGTGCCCATGCACCTACATTTGCGCAAATGGAGGGCTTCCATGGCCCAGTTCTGGCTGCAGTCTGGGGATTGGGGACCCCTGGTCGAGTTGGTTCTACCATCTAACCCACCTACCTCTCCTACTAATACCAATATTTTGGTAACATTGAATTACAGTCTTTTTTCCCTCTTGGCTGCCAGAAAATGAGTCAAGAACAATATATTCCGCATAATAGCATTCAGGTAACTAATCACTGACTAACCATGAAAGGATTTCTGTCACAACATAACAGATAATCAAAATTGGAAGGGACCTTGTAGGTCATCTAGTCCAACCCCCTGCCAAAGCAGGAGACCTTACACCATTTCTGACAGATGGGTGTCCAATCTCTTCTTGAAAGTCTCAAGTGATGGTGCTCCCACAACCTCTGAGGGCAAGCTATTCCATTGGTTGATTCTTCTTACTGTCAGAAAGGTTCTCCTTATTTCCAGGTTAAATCTCTCCTTGTTCAGTTTCCATCCATTATTCCTTGTCTACATACAACATACATGAATAGCAGCCAGAGGTGGTATTCAGCAGGTTCTGACCTGTTCTGGAGAACCAGCAGCGGAAATTTTGAGCAGTTTGGAGAACCGGCAAATACCACTTTTGACTGCCCCGCCCCTATCTATTCTCTGCCTCCCGAGTCTCAGCTGATCGGCTGGGTCTTCTTTTGTTGCCCTGCATAGGAGAACAGAGCTGGAAAGCAGGTTAGTGGGGTGGGGAGGGAATGGAGATTTTACAGTATCCTTCCTCTGCCACGCCCACCAAGCCATGCCCACCAAGCCAAGCCATGCCCAAGCCATGCCCACAGAACTGGTAGTAAACATTTTTGAATCCCACCACTGATAGGAACATGCTATTAGCTTTATTGTGAAAAACAAATGTCAAGATTCAATAGCAGCTTATGTATAATACAATGCATGTACTGCATACAGAATATATCATGAACAAATGTCATTTAGAAGAGTTAGTATTATTCATCTATAAATCCCATGGACTGGGACTTCTCATTTATATATATATATATATGTATGTATATATATATATATATATATATATATATATATATATATATATATATATATATATATATATATATATATATATATATATATATATAAGAAGGCAGCTGGGAATGACAAATCACATAATGAAAACACAGTCGCATTGTTTAGAAAGGACACTTCATGACTGGGAAATGGGTTTTCGGGTTTTAATGTCTTCCCCATTGAGCAGAAAGCTCTTGAATTTCTCAGCTTCAGAATAAACGAAGAGGCTTTCCGAAAGCCCAATGAAACCCACAAAGGAAAAAAGGGAAGAGCAAAGGACTGAAGCTAGAATCGGAATCATGGAAAATGCATCTCAGAAGCACTGGGAATTGTTTAAAAAATACCTTTGATTAGAATAGCAACAAAAATGCTAATCTGCAATTTAAGAGGAAAGCTTCCAAAGTAGCTCACAAATAACATGAATTATTCAGAGGCAGGTTATTATTTTTCCTCTGTTATTTTGCATATGATTGAAGCTTCAAACCTGGTGCAAATGCACAAATTCAGCTTAGTGCCGAAGTGGGAAGAGAGACATGTAAGAGTCTCTAGCATGGATTTTCAATTCTCTTTAGTCCCAATAAACTAGGATAGTTTGACCTTCTATGAGCTGCTCCACTTCGACTCTAATTGGCGCTTGCTTTGATTTATGCAGCTGTAACGTAAGTTCAAAGCAGAATCTCTTTTTGTATTTAGGGTGAATTAATCCAGCATCAGGGAAAAGCAATAATGAGAGACAGAGCCCTATTAACTTTCTCAAATCACTCTCCACCACTAGATTCCAAATGAGGCTGAGGCGAGCCAGATTTAATGCAGCCTTTCCCTATCGGACATTTTGAGACTACAACTTCCAGAATACCCAGCCCAGGGGAAACAAGTGAGTCTTTTCAGAACCTTGCTGGGTCATTGTGCATGAAGGAGGCATCTCTAGAACTAGAAGGGACACCACAGGACTGTGCAATGTTTGTGGAATGCAACAAACAACCAGTTACAACTTTCAGCACACTTTGCATTATGATAATAATATAGGTCAGCCCTTCAAGGTAAGCCATGCCAGAAAAACAGGCGCAAGAAATATTAGAACTCTATTTTATTGGTATAGACTGAATAACAGACTCTTGAAAGCCTGACAGCACTTTCTCTTCCCTCAAGGTTGGGCAGTCTCAAGTTTCTTTCTCAAACTTTGTTTTCCAGGGCGGAGCTCATGTTTTATTGACAGTTATCATTTACCTTCTGGAGGGTCTTTGTGCACCTCACACTACTGGGGCAGAGATTATTTAACTTGGGTATGTGAGTTCTTTAAAATGCGTGACAGAATGATACAAAAAGTTTGGAGCTTTTGTGGATATTTTTGTGGTAACCTTGAATGTGTAATGCTTTGTGGCTGATAGTGCAGGTTATTTTAGTAGATAGCAATATTAGTGCCTATATGGACCTTGTATCACAATTATCCAAAAAGCAAAAGAAGAAGAGAACTTCCAACCACCATGTGTAAGAATTTGGAGAGTTGTTCTTGAATATCCGATGGAGGCCAGATTGTGAAATGCAGCTTTTGTGCTCAATCTTTAGTGCCACCACCCTAATTAAATACGATGGATCCAGGATGATGTCCAAGCTGACATACAAACATCCAATCTTATAGGAAAAATCCTGGCTTTATAAAATCCTAACAATCGAGGCAGCTTCTAAGATTGAGTTATTTGTATTGAGAAGATGTGGAGATGTTGCTAACTTTTCTAGATTCTCTCTTTTGGAATCTGTCATTCTCATTATTTAGTTCTCTAGATCCTCCTTGCTTATGATAGGATCTTCTTCTTTACATCAAAGCCATTACTGTCAAAGGGATTGGATATCAGAACAGAGAATGGCGGCATTCCACAGAGTGTATAGCAGCAGTTGATTTGACTGATTTCCAATCTTAGCTCTTTTATGAAGAAATCCAGAAGACGAGATAAGGTAGATAGATGTACTATACTAGCTTTTCAGCCTGGAGATCATCCTGGATTATTAATAATTATTTAATTAAATATTGTTAATTTAATTAATATATTGTTGTTTTTATACCTTTGGGGATTCCTTGAATACCTGGATGATTCCTTCTCCTCTTGCTTTCCACTGAGCCCTTTTACACATTTCCAAGTGTAATCTGTTTACATGCAATCTGCCTCATCTGGATAACAAACCTGTTTCACCCTCCCTTACCCTTCTCCCCACTTCACTTCACCCAAGTTTAATTCCTACATCAGTCTAACCATTCTATACATCTAATGAAGTGATCTGCATCTTACAAGCTTATGCCCTTTAAGAGAATTGGTTAGATGCAGAAAGTCCTACCAAACTCCTCTTGTTTTCTTTTTAACTACGACAGACTAACACTCTCTCCTTCTTTGTTGTCTGTATTTCCAAGAGAGACCGATCTTGCAAATCACGGTTTCTTGAATCAAAACAAACCTAACCCTCAGGGGCGTGTGGTCAGTAAAATTAATTTACTAAACATGTAAACTCAATTACAAGAGCTAATATTTTGTATAAGCACTAACACAATCCCTCTAGAGAATTTCAGACCCTGGATTTCAAAGACTCACTACCCTCCCACCCATTTACATTAGCTGAGAAACATACAATTAACTTTTCACGGTTTCCACATTTCTGATCTTTTATTGCCCTTACCTGAAGCCCTTCCAATTTGCATTTAAAAAAAAAAATTGCAGTGCTCAGCACCTTTGATGAGGATTGGTTAATGCAAGGCTAACATTTATCTTTTTTTCCCCTCTCATACCCATTGCCATTCCGTGCCATGATGCTGTTTCTATCTACAGCATAACTACCAAATACATAGCAATTATACTTAGCACCCTACAGACCTTCCCAATTGGAGTTGAAGGAAGTGATTGTGCCTGACTCTTTTGCCCCCCAGTGGATTTGGTTTCTGAATGTAAAAGGAAGAATCTCTTGAATTAAGCTTTTGCCTCTTGAACAGAATGTGTAAGCGAGCTCATTTTACTGCAAGTACAAATACTGTGATGTCTTTACACATTTAGTCAGGGAACTATAGGATAATATTAAATCCTCTACTGACACTCTTAATTAACATTTCTGCTCAAGACTGCTAAAACAGATTGTACTATCTACATCTATTGCGATGGCCCTTAAATTGGGGGAAAGAGGCAGAGTTATACTGAGGAGAACATCGAAAGAAAATCCCTTGTTTTGAACTTTGCTCATTCAGAATGCCATGCTAAAAGAAATGCATATGGGGGAGAGGAAGAAATAGAACACTTTGCCACAAAATATCCCTAGATAAAGCTTCCGATTAAATACAAAGTAGTAGAGTCAAAATTATTGGTGACAATTACTGTAACTCAATTAGGTGCAATAGCACATGCGCTTCCCTAAATCACTTTCTCGAGTCTCCAAGGAGGCACACAAGCAGTACTATATGAGGTTCATTTAATCTCTAACATCGTAATTATCACAACTGACGAAAGAAAACTACAACAAAGCAAGGGAATAAATTTAATAGTTCATGTTTTAATAAACATTTTATGGGTAACCCAGTTAGTTTAGAAGCACTTAATTAATCTCATTGGCTTTGCAGAAATTCTTGGCTGTGTGTGACTTCATGAGAAAATGCCATGCTTCCATCACTTCCACCATGGGAGGTAGGTATAATATTTCATCCCTAAACATCTACAACATTCAGATATTCAGATAGCGATTCAGATAGCGATTCAGATAGCGATTCAGATATATCTCTGTTTTTGCAATTCTTCTCCCTGTCAGTTGTTGGAGTTGGCTTCCAAGCACTTACACCAAACCAATGCACCTTATCAAAAACCCCATTATTTACAGCAGTTTTCTCCAGCTCTGACTGGATGATGGGGAATGGGAGTGGATGGTAAGTTATAAATCCTTCCATTCCCCAATGATCCTGTCAGAGCTGAAGAAGCTTCTTGGATGAGAAGTGAAACGTCTTCAAAGAAAAACCAGAAAGTCCAGTTGCCACTTGAAAAAAACATCTTTGGGATGACTCTGCCTGTAAGACATTCATACCATATAGAATAATTCTGAGTTCAAAATAGTAGGGTCCTTAACTCTTCGACCCTCAATACTTACGTCCAGTTGTTTGAAAAAATTCAACTCATAACCTCATCAGATGCACAAAATTTATGCACATAGACATTACTTTGCTAGTACTCAGCACAGAATTTATGCCCAGCCTTGTATTCTGCACAAAGGAAAAACAGATGATTATTCATTCATAGCACACGCATGCAAAGGGAGACCCCAAAACATATTGTGGTATTTTTCTTTTATGCAGAATAGATAAGAGCTGAGTTAGAAAGGAGCTGGACTGTTACTTACATGAACTTTAGTTTAGCCCTTTGTAGGTATAAAATTTCCTCTCTCTCAGTGGCTGCTGCTTAAAGGAGCAGAGGAGTCTAAGGGGAAAATATGTGAATCTATGGATTGAAATTTTCATAGAATTGTAATTTGAAATATTTTTTAAATAAAATGATGTATTGTGGGCATTTAATTCCAGAGAAATTGTCAAAGATGTATAAGGGAAAATCAAATAAGAATTTGAAATATGATTATTCTTTTACTATCTTTGATGGGCATGTAAGACTGCCAACAACTATTGGGATCAGATATTTTGTTTGATTCATAAAATATTAAAAATGGATGTAATATTGAAATCAGAAGCTTTTCTTTGGGTATCATGAATAAGCAGATTTTTTTAAAAAAATATGGGATTTTTAAAAAATATATGACAGTGCAAGGAAGTCTTTTATATGCACACAGAGATACACAAATTCCCACAACTGAAATTAATGGAATTGGCAGGGGTGGCAAAACTGATTATTTAATGAAACAAAAAAGACTATTTAGCTTTGTTTCTTTTTTGATCTCTTCTCCTTCCCCCCAACCTTTCCTTTTCTATTATTTTGTATTTTATGTATCTTTAAAACTTAATAAAATTGATTTTTTTTTAAAAAAAAGGTGGAAGCTGATGTACATAGTCCTTCCTGCGGAAGTCAAATGCAGGAAATTTAGGCTTATGTTATTATTTTGTCCCTAATGCAAATTCACTGTTGATTATTTTTCTTTCCTGGAAGTCAGTGCAAAATAGTTCTCATTTTTTGATGAAAAGAACAGTATTTCCTTGCTTGTTGAAGGAGGAAAAAATAATTTATTCATGTGATTGATGTTACTCTGGAAAGTATAATCAAATATGAATAATCAAACAAGTTATTGATGTTTGAGATGATTGGATAGATATTAAATATAACAATAAAAATCCTAGGAAACCATCCATGACTGCAAACAAAGAGCCTCTGTCCTGCCCTTTTCTCTAAGATCCTTTGGAACACTTACACAATATTTTTGGAAATCACTTTGCACAGATGTGATGAGAAGCACTAACTTAGTGAGTTTTTAAAAGGTAATTTTGCTATTTGGATCAATTCCCAAAATTCGGTCTGTCAGTTCTAGTGGATATGATGGCTATATGGCACCCAGTGTTATGCCAGCAATAAGCTATCCAACACAGTTGGTGGTTAGTAACATAGATTGCTACTAAGTGGATTGTCTTCAAGTAATAACCTGTTGAGAGCTTAAGTCAAAATGAGGTTCTTTCCTTCTTTCATTGATATCTATGCAGCCTACTACCAGTATGTGAGGGCTTTATATGTTTATCATTCATCTTCTGCTTGACAGCTTCCAAAAACATGGGAAATGAATGATGTACAATTGGTTGTTTCATAAAGCATCTTCTACAGTCCTTACTTACTATATCCTTTTTATTTCCACTCACAGGTGATCCACATACCTACTTTTCTGGCAAGAAACAAATAGGCATAACTCTCATTTTTTGGTAAAATAATAATTTGCTAGTTCTTAAATTTATACCTGCAGCATATTCTGTAACTAACACATTTATGATTGCCCTTCCTTTTAATTTGTTTTATTTATAACAGGGTTAGATTTTCCCATCCACTCTTTTTGTAATCAATCATGTTTTTTAACTTTTATGTTTTTTTCTCACACCTCCTAAGTTAATCATTTTTTCACTTGACCCAGAAAGAAAGAGGCTAATGGGAAGTCTTCTGTAATCAATCTGAAAACTAATAAATATTTTGAGACTGTCATAAGCACAACTTATGCATGTAATCATAAGAGGAATGAATGAACTGCTGACTAGAGACTTTTAAGTAAGTTTCTGCAGCTGATTCACTTTTAAAGAAAAGGCATAAACAATATTTTAACCATAAGTATGTTAGCATAATCTCAAAAAATAGTACTGAAGATCTCTAATAAAATTTTTATCTGTTTTATGAGATTACCCTAGCTTTTATATTATTTTTAATTGCATCTTGGTTGAAATCAATCTGGTGGGAAAAAGCAGAGATTTCACTATGACCATAGGTAGTTTTTCAATATTTATTTCCTCTGGCAGTGTGTGAGTTGGTATAAAGACATATCTACCTCTCTCAAAAGCCTTACAGTTTGCAATTAGCTCAAATTAATTTGCAGGATGAATAATATAAAAATGATGGGTACAATGCCAAAGAACTGGGGAAAAGCTTTTTCTAAGAAAAGACTGCCTTGCGATTAAAGAGAGAATATCACTTTTAGCAGAAAAAAAGTTAATGTTGGGGTTGTTTGAAATATCAGTAATGGAAACCCAAGATAGGGAAGGGAGGAGTACCACTCAGCAAGTTCAAAGACACCATCTTTCCTTCTGTTTAAAGATGAACTACAGTAACTATAGAAAAGCAGCGTATTTTATAAAGAACTTCATTCTAGTTCTTTTGCTTTAGTCCACAAAAGATCACCAAAGTTTTCCACTACAACAAACACTTCTTTTGAAAGCAAATAAATTCATACCTTTGACAGAGAAGAAGAAGAAGAATTAAATGCCAAATTTTGCCTTCGTCCTGCCAGATTTCTCCACAGATTACCTATGAGAGAATATAGCCCTCTATTGGAAAGAAAAGGAAAACTCTAAAACCAAGTATCGATTTTTTAAATTAATATTTAGCTTTGGGCATGCCTCCATATGCAGTAGCACCACTACTTAGGATAAAGGCTAGGATTGCCTCAGGGGGGAAGAAAAGCTCAGATCCTGTCTAAACTATTTTCTGGGATCAGATTTGGTTAAATTTAATATCTAAAGATGCTTTTCCTTGGACTAAAAAGTCAAAATCATTTTCATCCCAATAGGCAAAGAGAGACAGAGTTCCATAATGAAGATTACTCTTCTATTACATTTGGAATGAATTGCAGTTCTTCAAAAAGACTGAGGTAATCAATCAGTGTTGTTAGTTCTCCTCAAAGAAAAAGAAAGCATTTATCCTAATTTGGCAGTATTCTGTTATACATATGACCACAGTGTGGTCTTTTTATAAAGATAAAGAAACTAGAGCTATGTATAGTCTTGAGAACAATTCATTGTCATTTTCATCATACATGTAGCTGAACAGAAGAAGGAAGGGACTGTTTATAGCATATCATACCAAAGTGGCTTTCAAAGTACCCCTTTCAAATGTTTTTCACAAATCTAGTTAAACCACAAAGTTGAAGAGAGCAACTGAGATCTTCCCCTAGCAATTAGAGATAATAGCCACCCTGAAGAGAGGGTTAAAAAAAGATATAAAAATATAGGAAAAGAGTAATAGGAAAAAGCTTTAATTTAATTTAAATGCTCAGCATAGCTATAGAACAGGCTGCAACAGTGAAGAAGCTTTGGAGTTTAAAATCAGGTTTCCCTCAGAGAATTCACCTCTCCCTTTACCTTGAAATATGTATGTTTTGGACATTGGCTTATTTATTGGGGGGGTCAAGTGAATTTTTTTCACAATATTTTTGTTCACCTTTATACTTTAATTGTTTTTATAGTTGTAGTGAATATTTGAGAGCTTCCATTCCCATCTCCCTGAAGAGAGAAAGGAACCCAGGAGGTCTATTAATAGAACTTTACATTGAATAAGCATCTTCATAACACAATCAGAATCTGTTGAAATGCTTTTGTTCCAACCTGAAAAGAATTTCCAACTGGCTGTCTGAGCTTTTCTTTTTCATATTTGGATATTTTCTTCAAAAGCATGCATTTTTATGAGTTAGAGAATCTCCCCAGGCCCAACAGAGTCTACTTTTGAAGACTGAGATTGTTAACCTTTCCCTTCAAAATGATGAATACGAACAAATCCTAAAGGAATGTTTGCTTTAGGAAATATTACAAACACGAAGAATAATTTTCACCTCAAAATGTTCTGGTTCTAGCTGTACTTTTTCTCAGGTGTCATGATGACTTAGCATAATTACATTTTCAAAGTGAACAATCAGAGATGTAGCTATTGGGGATTGAGTCTGAACCTAATTGCCTTTATAATAAAACCTTTCCAGATTTGCAAACTCTGTTCAGAAATGAGGAGGAATTGAAAGTACTCTGCTGCCATCTTTGGGGCATTTGAGTAAATTCTTGTTTTCAAAGTTTTATTACTACTAAGTAGATGGTGAATGAATAAAGATGCAATGATTGAAGACTGGTGCATCTTCCTCCAAGACGAATTTTATAATCTTATGCATTGCAATCTATCTTCTCCCAAAAAACATGATTTTATATTCTTTTTGTAGTCTGTTGCTTGCCTAAATTGGTTGGTATCTTAAAACATGTGAATACCTTATATTCACAGGATTGTACATCTCTTCACAGGAGACAATGTAGCTCAAATGCTTGTTTGTCAGAAAGCAATCCTGACAGAAGTAAATTGCATGAATACAGCAGGATTTTTCAATATAATGGAAAGGACTGCTGCAAAGCACTGATATCTAAAACCTATCATCAGACAAATGAGTTATGTCTGTCTTGTAATGTCACTGCAGCTGTCTTAGCCAAAAAAAAAGTGGTATCAGGAAAGTACATTTCCATTTTTATCTGTGAACTTTACAACAGGCATATCCAAAGCAGTGGAGAATCTCCCTCCAGTATTACAGAACTATGAACATAAAGATAGATGAGGACATACGTTTTCTTTTCCACCAAAATGAACATGAGTGATAAAACAGAAGAAATGTTTAGCACAGCATAGAAACAGCAGAAACAGCAGTTCATTTATGTAACATGTTTTTAGCCTTCTGGATGTTTCCTAGATTGAGTGCATTTGAATTTTTATAATTACTTTATTCCACCGTTCTGAAAGACTTACAACATGAAACAATAAATATTAGAATTAATAAAATTCAGTGATCCCATCCTTAACAACATGAAAAAACAGAAAGCATTGCTGTTGCAATTCTGTTTAAAAAAACTTAGGAGAAGACCATAGGAAATGAATACATTTTTAGGATCTCCAAATGACAGAACTTAACAAATTAGTTGATAAAGTTCCACAGATGTGAGGTCACTGAAGTAATAATCATCCTCATTGCCTCTGTCAGTCTGGACAAAAAAGAGTCTGTTTGGTAGATTTTATGGCTTAGGGAGAATGATATGGATGGAGATCATCAAATACCTTGATCGTGATGTTTAAAGTTTAGTAAATGAAGAATGACTCTTCTGATTAATTTAGAAATGTTCTGGAAATCAGTGCAGCTGGCACAATGGGCTCCATATCTAAAGGGTCTTTAAAATCTGGCCTAAATCCCGCTTAATCTTCCTGATGTGTTTGTGCCTCAGCTTTGCCTGGAAGCATGTGCTTCACCAGTATGTCCTTGGGTTCCCTCCAGTAGTCTGAATATTCACAGAGCTCATCATTTTTATATGATTATGGCAATGACACCCAGGATTCTTATACAAAAATCATGATACATATATACTCAGAGACACAAATCAATGATCAATACATAGCAATTTAGCAGATGTGGTGGGCTGTCAATTCCTACTCTAGATTATAATGCTCTTGATATTTTTGGTTTCATATTTAGATTTGCTCTATACTATTCTTGTTACGTTTCACAACCAACAATCCCACCAATGCACTTGCGTTTAAATTCTGTTTTCCCCCCTCAACCATTGTTGCCAAAAACAGTATATAGAGCTTTATCATGTACTATTCAAGCAAGGAATAAAATAAAAGCAAAATACAAATAAAAGAATGGTGGTGATTTTATCAGCTTCTGGGGTTTCATCTCACAGCAAATTTAGCTTCAGTTAATAAGAAGCAATCTTCAGAAGTTGCACTGGACTATGCTATTTAACTATTCCATTAAAAATGAAAACACATTCAAATTAAAACGCCCGTAAGATATGAAAGGAGATAAAAGGAGAAGGTGAGAGAATGAAAAGAGACCCAGATACCACTTCCAGGAGAAGACATGAAATGCATCAGTAATTTCTCATCAAGATGCAGTTCCCCTAACTGACCATGACAGATAAAAATGAAATAGAAATTTCAGTATCAAATAGAAACACAAAAGAGAGGTGACCTTTGATCAGATGTCAGCTTGTACTTTTGACAGGAAGATTTGCATCCAGAGAGAATTTATGCTGGATGCTTACGATGAAAGTTAAACTCCAGCATGTAAAGAAAAAGATGAGGTCATTTAAAAAAAAAAAAAGCCTGGGAAGTAAAAGCTACAATTTAGGACTTGTTTTGAAGTATTTGAGATCCTTCTGTAGAAGTTAAAAAATATACCATGATACGGAGCAACTAAGCTTAAACTAGATCTGTTTATTTAGAGTAGATATATTACTCAATTAGAGTAGATATATGCACATTTGCAATTTCAAGAGTATTTTTGAATATTCTCACAATTGCTACAAAAAGGCTTGCCTGTTCATAAAAGTACTGCCGTGTTGAGGATGGTGAGTTTTGGTAACATAAGTCAAATTTAAAGTTGCTCCTCACCTTTATTTCCAGCTTCACCTAGCATGCTTTCTCCTACCATATCTTACATATCATTTTGGAAGCAGTAGGGGAGGGGTATCAAACTTGCATCATTGTGGTGGCGTCACATGATTTATCGCAACTTTTTTCCCCCTTCACCAAACTGAGCATGGGTGTGGTCAGTGTGTGATGCATCCAGCCCATGGGCCACAAATTTGACAGCCCTGTAGTAAGTTGTAGAACCAAAAAATATTAGACAGGAGCTAGTTAGTTTGATGGACAAATATACCAGCAAATCAGAGAAATATCCAAGGGATCAGAATCTCTGAACTCATGGCAGAGGCTGTAATGCAGCATCTGAAAAATAGAACACTCCAACATATATAACCAAAGGTATGGATCCATTATGAAGATGACAGCTTTGTCATAATAAAAAAGGAATAATTAGAAAAGATGTACAAAACAATAATAGCATCAAAAGAATAACATTCACAAGAGAAGAAGAAAACAATAACGCTACCCTTCCTGGATATCCTCATGAGATGAGGAAATGATGGAAAATTAGAAATACAAGTCTATCGAAAAACAACCCATTCAAACCAAGTGATCCTTTACCAAAGTAACAACCCAATCTTGCACAAGAGGAGCTGTGTAAGATCGTTATTCAGAAAGTGCAAATACTCTGCAACAATCCAGAACAACCAGAAAAAGGAAACCGACTGCCTATGCATCTTCCAATAAAGTGGAAATAAAAAAATCACCTGACCACTCAAATCGCTACAACACAACCAACACAAGCTATGAAAAGGATAGCATGTATGATCATACATCAAAAACATCTCAGAAATAGCCAACAGACTATTAGAATCACACAGCATCACTGTAGTCCTCAAACCAACTAAAAGCCTTCCAAAGCATATTAATTAAACCAAAAGAGCCAGCAGCTTAAAAAGAAAAAAGAACAGGAGTCATTTACAACATACAGTGTAATGACAGGAACAGCTACTATGTGAGAGAGACAGGCAGAAGACTAGCAGAGCTCATCTATGAATACCAACAAGCAGTCAAAGATACTATGAAAATGCCTTAATCTCACAACACAAGGACAGAATCAAACATAAGCAGGGGGTTGGACTAGAAGACCTCCAAGATCCCTTCCAACTCTGTTATTCTATTCTATTCTGTTGCTTCAACTTGGAAACTGTAACCATCCTAGATCAAGCTGAATAAAAAAAAAATATTAGGGGAATTCCTGGAAGTTTGGCATTCAGATAAATCATCCAACAGATATAAACTATTTTGATACACCATTCAAAAGAGATAATAAAAAGCTAAGAAAGATAATAAGTAGGTATTAATAGCAGACAAATAATCAAGCAGAAAACCCTAAACAAAGAACTACCAACTACCTCTTCTGGCAGGACAAGCTAGTGGGAGTAAACCCTACATTCAGTAGCACTGATGTTACCTACCTGGGCAATGGAACATCTGCAAGCAAACAACCCACCTTAGAGAGCTCCCAGGATGCTCCAGTTTAACTTTGAGTTACAGATATTATCTTCTATTGGAATGTTTCTAAGTAAAAAATTATACTAGAAGCTGAAGCTTTGCTTTTGTTTTCTTATCTCTACCTGTTTATCTTTCTTTGTTGGTAATCATATAATTATATTTTTCATTGTTCTTTCTCATTGTTCATTTTATTGTTCTGTTACCTTCTGTTCTGTTCATACTCTTTTCATTTCTCCTTTTAATTGTTGCAAGCAATCTGGTGTAGCCCCGTGGCAAGATAGGCAGCAAATAAATTTAACAAACAAATAAAATTAGATGAGGCAGAAGCCTAACAACCATCAAGGAAAGTGTACCCACACAAACTACTGCACAAAAGGGACTGTACTGGGTGTCTCTCTGATACCTTAATCACCAGATCAATTGCTACTTTATCTAAGCTATGTTTTGGCCTCACAGGCTGGGGAATAGTACAATGGCTGGGTAAGACCACATTTGAAATACTGCATCCAGCTTTGGTTGCCACAATGTAAAAAAGATGTTGAGACTCTAGAAAGAGGGCAGAGAAGTTCAACAAAGATGATTAGGGGACTGGAGGCTAAAACATATGAAGTTGCTGGAACTGGGTATGTCTAGTCTGATGAAAAGAAGGATTAGGGATGACATGATAATAGTGTTCCAATATCTAAGGAGTGGCCACAAAGAAGAGGGAGTCAAGCTATTCTCCAAAACACCCGAACGAGGCAGAAGCAAAACCAATGGATGGAAACTACTGTAATCAAGGAGAGAAGCAACCTAGAACTGAGAAGAAATTTCTTGACAATTAGAACAATTAATCAGTGGAATAACTTGCCTCCAAAAGTTGTGAATGCTCCAATACAGAAACTTTTAAAGAAGGTATTGGACAACCATTTGTCTGAAATGGTATAGGTTTCCTGCCTGAGCAGGGGGATGGACTAGAAGATCTCCAAGGTCCCTTCCAACTCTTTTAGTCTCTTTTGTTTTTTTCTATAATAAATATGGAGGACTCCAATTTGGAGGATGTATGTTCACAGCAGTGGTGGGATTCAAATTTTTTTACTACTGTTCTGTGGGCGTAGTTTGGTGGGCGTGATGTAGCTTGGTGGGTGTGACAGGGGAAGGATATACTGTAAAATCCCCATTCCCTCCCCACCCCACTCACCTGCTTTCCAGCTCCATTCTCCTGTGCAGGGCAACAAAAGAAGACCCAGCCAATCAGCTGAGAAGACCCAGCCAATCACCTGAGGCAGAGAATAGATGGGGGCAGAGCCAGTCAGAGGTGGTATTCCAAACTACTCAAAATTTCTGCTATTAGTTCTCCAAAACTGGTCAGAACCTGCTGAATACCACCTCTGGTTCACAGCCTAACTTCCCATGACATAGAGACTAATTCTAATCACTCATTATATTTTATGAACATTGAATGAATCTAAAAAACTGGGCCAATAGCCTGAAAGAAACAGTCTTGATATAGACAATAATCTCCTGATGTTGTATGGCATTTAAACTGTGTCTATATGAATGGCAGTGTGAAGCAACTCAGTCAAGGACTCTGGAGGCAAAGCTTAAATGTATTGCCTTACTACGATCCCTGCCCAGACTAATGAATCGTAGCAACTCAAGAGGATTGTAGCTTATTAAAAAACTTTACACAAACCATCCATTCACTATTGTTTGCTACAAATTCAATGATTGTAAGAAAAAAAAACCTAAGATACCAGGAGCAAGAAAGGAATGAAAAAAATGGGCTATTCCAAGATATTTTAAAACAATGAAATGCAAGAACAATGGCTAAGGAAACCAAGTGATACAGATAAGCAAAATGAAGGACATATAGCAAGCATTACAACTCAATATGTAGCATTTTAAGAAATGGGTTTCAAGCCAGGACAACTCCCCAAGCTTAAGCATCTTTCACGTGTGAATTTCAATTTCTAGAAGTAGAATCACCTTGGCTCCAAATAGTTTAACTGCTGCAGGAACAAAATGGTTACTTTTCCAATTTACATATCTAATTATCTCATTTGTGGTCCTCTGTGTATGAGATTTGTTGATTCTAAGTGGAGGACAAGTGGAAGGTGAATCCTTAATATTTAAAGCACTTGATATGCTCTGTGTGAATTTGTTAATTTGCCATTTATATTGGCAATTAGAATATCTTTTTGTTAGTAGGGCCACATCATTTTGGCATAGGGATGCAACTTTGCCTTTATAAAGAGAAATACAAAGCTTTTAGAAGCAGGGGAGTCTGAATTTATGAAATCATTCTCTGTGCTCCTTGCTTTACTCCCAAGATTCCTTTCCACAGCCACCTTTCCTTCCATAATCATTGAAAATGCTTCTTCAAATACTTGCTGGAGATTACTTGCTGAAGTTATTCATTGGTCCACCTATTGATTCCAACTTATAGCAGGGGTTCCCAAACTTGGCAACTTTGAGAGTTGTGGACTTCAGCTCCCAGAATTCTCCAGCCAGCTGGCAGGAGACTTCTGGGAGTTGAAGTCCACAAGTCTTAAAGTTGTCAAGTTTGGAGACCTCTGATTTATAGAAACAATGGATTTACTCAGCATGGAACAAATACTAAAGCAGGGGATTGGACTAGAAGACCTCAAAGGTCCCTTCCAACTCTGTTATTCTCTGTATAGCTAGTATTTTTTTTTGTGTGCCTTCTCAGCTGAAGAGCTAAAAATGATGGATCAGGAGTCCCAAACTATAACTTTCACCTAGAAGCCCATCCAAACTTTTAAATTATAGTTGAGGGATTTTTTGTCACACCCCTTTTATTATTCAAAACTATTTTCAAAGATATGTAAATATTTTTTGGGGGGATGGGACCAGGGAGGGCTGCTGGAGGTTTGCAGGGGTTCGGGAGAGCCCCTAGCTAAGATTCTGTGCAGTTCGGAGAACCCCCAAATCCCACTCCTGGCTGGCCCCACCCACCTCACCCTGCCCCGCCCAGCAGTCCCCATGTGGCCCGTTTTGGATGCAACTGGAGGGCGCTCACAGAGGCGTGAAAAATGAGCTTCTTGGAAGTTCAGGAAGGCCAGAAATGGGCCTGTTTTTGGCTTCCAGAGAGCCTCCAAAGCCCAGGGAGGCTGTTTTTGTCTTCCTGGAGGCTTGAGGAAAGCCTCCGGAGCTGGGAGGCCAAAAATGCCCCATCCCCTCCGTGGTGCAGGAGGCTGACTAGGCCACGCCTACCATGGCCACACTCACCCAGCAACCAGGTAGAGAACCTGTGGCTAAAATTTTTGGATGGGACATATACTCTACCCATGAACCTGGTATAAGGACAGCTCAGTGAACATTCTCTAGAGCCGTGATGGAGAACCTTTTCCACGTTGCGTGCCAAAAGTGTGCTCTTGCGTGCACGTGCACACACTTGCATGCCTGCCTGCACCCATAATGCAAAGTGCACACGACTCCCCCTGACCACTGCGCATGCAACCTCCTGTGTGTGTGACCCCCCCTGCACTGCACACCTCCGTGCATGTGCACGCAACCCTCCCTGTACGCCACATGCCTCTGAGCATGTGCGGCAGATACCTGACAATCAGCTGGCTGGCACGGGGTGCGCCGCGCATGTGCAGTGTGGCTCTTCCGGGCAACCTCTCACATGCCAGCAGAAGTGCATGCCACTTCCGGCCTGCATGCCATAGGGTTGCCATCACAGTTCTAGAGTCTAGATTGCCACTAGATATGTTCAGCTTCAGTCTTGAAAACAATATAAGTAGTCCTTGACTTATGATCATAACTGAGTTCAGAATTACGGCTGTAGGCTGTGTCAATTATTAAGCAGGTCACCATGCGACCTTGCCTGGTTTTACAAATTTTTTTGGGGGGTGTGGGTGACAATCATTAAGCAAATGCAGTGTTTGTTAAGCAAATCCATTGTCTGCAATGTTGCTTCATTTATTTATGTTTGTGCCAAACCAAAAGTAAATGCTGATTTCTGGCAAAAGAAAAAAGAAAATGACATAAATCACAGTCACATGACTTCAGGAGGCTACAATTGGCCATAAATATAGGTTGGTTACCAAGCGCCCAAAATGCAATCATGTGATCACAGGAGGCAGGCAGATCATTGGAACTTGAATCCAGATCATAAGTAGCCCTGGAAAAGTCCATCACAATTTCAAACAGTTACCTAAGCAAGCAGTCGCATAGAGATTACTGATATCTGAAGGCTACAGATTCCCTGCCTCCTAAACTATGCCAAATAGATTTAGAGTAGAACAAATCAGCACTAGATTTTGCGTAAAATGTAAGCTAATATATTGGACTGTGGAGTGAAATCCCAACTCAGCGTGAAGGTTATTGGTTGACCTTGTGCTAGGCTCTCTCACCTGCTTTAATCTACCACACCAAGGCAGCTGTAAAAATGGAAAAGAAAAACCTGACATATGCCAATGACAGGGTTTTGGGTTTTGTTTTTTTTGCCCAAACCACAATAAGCATATTTTGTGTTATGCTTTCAGCTGAATGAAGAATGAGCTAAAATGATTTACATTGGAATTATATCAGCAATGGTCAGAGAAATTTCATGTTGTTTTCCTTTGAAAAAACAATTCTAGCTTCTCCACTAAATAAATCACAGGCTGCTAATCCCCGTGCAGGGGATTGAATAATGAGCTATGTGGCTTTTTGACAAGTGATGTTCCAGCTTACATATACCAGTTCAGCTTTTCCCAATTGCCCTTGCCAGTCAGTGCATGTTTTGGCTTCATTTCTCTGATGCAAATTCCTTAGAGCATATGCAGCCTCCCAAATTACCTTTCCAGAGATAGTGTTTGCAAAGAGTGTCTTCTGAAGGTGATGCAGAGCCTAATCATTAAAAAAAAAAAGAAGTTTAATTTCATCTGGCATCTTATACTCCAAGCCAGCTTGGCTGGAAATTGGAAATCTGCCACAGTACCTGTCAGTACTAGTGTTTATTGCAGAAATACCCTACAGCTGGCAAATACCAAATTGCAATCTCACACAAGAATTATTGCTTGAACAAAAAAGAAGAGAATGAAGAATGACACCAGAAAGCCTGTGTGACTTCCAGTGACAAATGGTTTCTTGGAAATCCAAACCTAGCGACACTGACTCTTTCTCACCTTAGGACCTGTTGACCACAAGGGCCAGAAGGGTGAAAATAGAGAATGTCTCCTCTTTGTGTATCATTCTTTTTAAGAGATCACTCATCAAAGTCCCTTCCTTCTGCTTTTCTTTCCAGCCACACATCTCAACGGTCTTTGATTCTTCTCCTGGTAGGATATACAATGTCATCCCTACAATGTATTTCTTGCAAATAAATCTCCTTTCTGCTATGTTATAAAACTAATAAAGGAGAATATTTGTAGTTCAGGGATGAAATGAGAGGTCTTTGATGCTCTCTGAGACATTTCAATACCCAAACTAGGTGACATCATCAATGCAACATCATCAGATGATGTTACCTAGTTGGGGTAATGAAATGTCTTCAAGAAAACAAAGTTCAAAGACCATCAAGGAACTCTTGTTATTAAAAAAACAACAACCCTATAATTATGCTTCACTAATTGTTGCTCAGGATTGCTTCCGGCTCACAGGAGTATTCATATACATGTGTATAATATTTCAACTTCTATCATGATTCATTATCAGACAGTGTGCAACGTAAGCCCCTCTCGTGCACAGGATTCTCCTAAGGCCATGGGTCTGCTCAGTTCCAGCAAACTCTCTCTTTCTCATTGAGTAGATTGGGAGAGTTCAAGCCTATACTTCTGTTATTATATTTCATCCTATATTTTGTATATGAAAATGATCTGGGCTAGATGATAGTCTACAGAAAGCATGGGGAAACTATGGAATAGGCTGCTCAGAAGGTATGCCAGGTAGGGCATTTGAGACATCCTAACACATGTTTCTGCCTATCTTTCTGTCTTGTCTCATGCACAGAGGTGGATTTGTAGCTGTGCAGATGCAGATAGATAATTCCACAAAACATCCACAACAAAGTACGTTTATTGGTACATCAGGTATCTTCATAACTCACATTTGTGATGAAGTTCTTCTATAATGACCAATCCTTTGTATATCAGCGTTGCAGGTAAAAGATGGTTATTTTCCTGACCCATTACGTAGCGGTAAGCTGCTTATCAGTTCATGAGTCCAGGCAAGAATGGAAGGAAACTTCCCCCAACCCCTCAAGGGTCAATTTAATGACCAATCAGGATTACAGATGTGGCCACGTGACATGAACTACATTTCCCAGGATACCTTTAACTACATTTCCCATGATGCATTCTGTTAAGGGGACAGCTCATAATTCCTAAGTAACTATCCATTTCTCATAGACTGGCTGGGACAAGACACTTACCATCTTGGCTGCAACAGAGAGGTAGCCATGTCTGCAGTAGCAAAACCAACCAGGAATTCAGTGGCAGATTAAAGACTCACAAAGTTCTTATTGATTCTATTTATTGGCATACACATTAAGAGAACAAGCACCATTTTGTCAGAGATGTAAGAGAAGAGAAACAGATCATATACTGCAGCATTTGGGGGAGTTCAAAAAAAATGGTAAGGCAGTCACAGCAGGGTGTTCAAAGCCCTTTGAAGATTCATCAAGGCTGGGCAGATATACAAGGTAGCAGAGCTACAATCACACTGTTCTGAGCCCACCAATGGACACAGGTTAATTGGAGATATATTAAATCATGATAAGGAGTTAGTGAGTTCAAGAACTTATTCTCAGTTAAGCTGGATAATATGAAATCCATAGAATTAAACTTAATTTTCATTGATAGAAATTACACTAGCAAAAGCAGGTGAGGATAATACCCCCTGCTTCACATATTACCACATGTTCTCTCAAACCTGCTACAAAGGAAGCACAAAGGTCATGGTATATAAAAAAAATTACAGTGAATTAGAGTGAGAAGATATCCCACTTATTTTCATTTTGAATGCAACAGGCAATAAAAAATCCCTTTTTACAATCTCGTGTAGAGCTATTCAGTGTAGAACTGAGTCAACTTGATGGAGCAGAACATTTTTTGGCGGGATCCCTTCCTGACGCCTATGCAGCATTCACAACAATTGTTTTTGCTGTGTCTCCTAGGAGAGAAACATCTGTCACTACTTAAGATTGAATTCTCATTCTTCTGCGTGGGAGGCAACCATCTTCACCACTAGGCCACTACACCAAATAGAGGCTACAGCAGAGGTGTCAAACAGCGCGCAGGCCAGATGCATCACATGCTGGCCCCACCCCCACCCAATTTAGTGAAGGGAGGAAAGTTCTGATACGTCATGTGACACTGCCGTGACAATGTAAGTTTGACACCCCTGGGCTACAGGATCATAAAAATTGAGGTTTTGGAGCAGTGAATGCAATATGCAATAAGGCTATGCCAATATATTATAAGAAAACATTAGATCCAGCCAGAGTTGTCTGTGAATGTTAGTTAATTAGGCAGCTAGATAGATATCAATCACAAGATTTCATTTGGGATTCACTTAAGAACTTTAAAATCCTATTTTCATTTGGACTGAATTAGTAGCACCCTGCTTCACTTTGAACTGCAATAAATACAGTCCAGTCCTGTCTTAGGCTATCCTGATAACAATTATATATCAAACTATAATTATATCAAACTACAGTTATAATTTCTTTATTTCAACCAGATTGGATAAAATTAGTAGGACCATTAGAAATATTTAAGTTGATAAAAGCATCCCAATTTCAGAGAAATATGTTGAACATTTATTTATTTATATATTTATTGGGGAGCTATTAAATTATATTTGCAAGGAAGTTCACCATTTCAAGTTAAAACATGAGATTTTTGCCATTTTAAGGTTTAATAAATATATTACAAAGCCTTGGTCAAAAATTAAACAGTGGACACACTTCTGTATTATCCACTGTCTGTAATCTACTTTAAGTCCCCTAGTAGGAAATAAATAAAAAATTATGTAAGAGTTAGAGTTTTCTGCACAACATTACATACATACATAGATACTCTATCTTGCAGTTCACTGATAATGGCTTTTAGAAACACAAATTTCCTGCAAATCTTTAATTTGAGTTTTAGAGATGCAAGAAAAGTGGGAGAATGAAGGATCACAACCTCTTAAAAAGTCAGATGTACAGTATATATTGCCAGGCAAAGAAGAGCAGAACAGCAAGGATTACCGACTATAGTGCAAAGTTTTATTTGAACGAATGAAACTTCGCTAATCAAATTATCAGGAGAAAGTTATTAGAGTGTAAACATCAAATAATTTCATTACAACAGTTTAATTAAACAGATTCTGTTGGTTTAAATTAATCTTGCATCTTTCATAAATCCATAACTGCAGAATGCACAGTATTACATTTTGCTTGTGCCTTATTACACCATTTGTCTTTAAATAAATTTAGCCTAAAAAGACATACCATCTTGAACAAAGACCAGGTCTACTTAATTTCTGGATTTCTGGGTTCATTTACATTCCTGAAAAAAATTGTCAAAAATTTCTACTTCTCTGAACTTTTGTATGGTTATATGCTTCGAAACTATTATACTTATTTATTTTATCCCTAGGCACTGAAGTTTACCTCACACGAAGTCTCCCCTCATACTAATGCCACCCGAAAAATCATGCCTATGAAGCAGGTGAGGTTAAGAAAGCCTAACTGGGCCATTAATATTTAATGAATTTTATGGTCAAAAGAAACATTAAGTTGCTTGTTCCTAATCCATCATCAACACCTTAATTAATACAACATCATTAGCTCCTGTTCCTTTTCCCCACAGGATAACATTGCTCTTCTGGATTCTTTGCTATTATATGTAGCATCAGTTGACAAATCAGAGGTGGTATTCAGCAGGTTCTGACCAGTTCTGGAGAATTGGTAGCGGAAATTTTGAGAAGTTCAGAGAACCGGCAAATACCACCTCTGACTGGAGATTTTACAGTATCCTTCCCCTGCTACGTCCACCAAGCCACACCCGCAGAACCAGTAGTAAAAGAATTTGAATCCCACCACTGTGACAAGCATAGACATTTATTTACATAACTCTCAACTCCCAATCAGAAAAGGCAAGTACTTACAAGCATCCTGGTTTTGACATGATTTATACACATTTTATCTTTTTGAAATTTTGTATTTGATAATTCTTTAAAAAAAAAAATCTTTAATTACAATATTTTAATTTTAATGCTGTATGTTATTTATATATTGATTACATTGTACACAGCCCAGAGCCCCCTCTCTGAGGGCAATGTGGGGTTAAGAAATAGGAAATACAAATAAATTTTATTTTATTTATCATATTTAGAAAACGCTCGTCATCTCCCTCACAGAAGGACCTGGGTGGTGTCCAAATAAAACACTTAGAACCACATAAAATGTCATATGACATAGAAACCAAATATAACAATTTAAAATAGGGAAATAATAGTTAAAAATATGACAGTAAACATTAATGAAATGTGGGAGGGGGAGGACTTTGAGGGCACTAACCAGCCCCAGGGCTGTAGGCTTTTGTATCAGCCGCAAGCAAGTTGTGGTCCATATCATTTCCTGGATTTTACACAAGAAGCAGGCCTAAGCAGCAATCAATCAATCAGATATGAAAAAATGCTATTAATTACCTCCATCAACAATTTTGCTCATTCAAATATTCTAATTCAAGTCTTATGCGTCTTTTTTTATTGTCTTTTACAACATAATAAAAACCCACGAATTACCAAAGGTTGCTTGCAAAATCCCATACTATTGTTCACAGTTTCGGGCTGCAGAGAATTGTAACATCTGGACGATCATAGGCTTTTCATTAATAAGTTTTCCCAAAGCCGTTTTTAGAAGCCAATCAAGAATTCCCTACAAGACATCCTCCCACCACCACCCCCAAAATATGAATACATTGTAAATCTGCTTAATTGATCCTTAAGATCTCTTTGGTACATTTTGCCTTCTTGGGTTCCCCTCCCCTCCATTCCTCTCCCACAAAATGTCTTATAAGGGTTGTTGTTGTTTTATAAACTTTCCAAGGACTGGACAACTACAGCGTAGCAAAACTGTACACAATGATTTATTGCAACACACACCTTTCTTAACGGCAGGCTATTGATCTGGGTAAACTCCACACTTCTAGGACTTGCCATGTAAATATATCTTTCATACTCAGTCATTTATACTCAGTCTGTTCAAAAAAAAAAAAAAGTTGCAAAGTCTATAAATTAGCATACAACTTTTCTTTTTCCAAGTTTTTATATTAGTCTTTAACTTATAACCAATTCTAAGTTGGGATGAGCTGTTATTTCAGTGTCATTGTTCCTTTTCTAGCTGCTGCCGAGCTCCATGCATGACTTTCATTAGTTTATCCTTCTCACACCATAACTTATAATCTTGGCAACTGACTCATAGTCGTCTTGCCTGCTTATACAGCTAGTCCTCAACTTATAACCAATTTGGACCCAGATTGCCATAGCTAAGGAAGATCCTTAATTAAATCATGTCCAATTTTAGGATCTTTTTTTGCCACAGTTGATGAGCAATTTACTGGAGTTGTTAAGTGAATCATGCAGTTGTTAAGCAAAGCTGGTTGAGAAGGTTGCAAATGCAGATCACGTGACTCTGAGACACCGCAACCATTGTAAATACATGACAGTTGCAACAATGTGGAGTTTAATCACATAACTGTGGGGATGCTAGGACTCCTCACTCACCTCATAAACATGAGAGCTGGTGAAAGGTCACATTTTCCAGTGACATTGTAAAATGAATGGTCACTAAACAAATGGTTGTTAAGTTGAGGACCACTTGTAATAGCTGTCAATCTCCAGATGTTGCCTCTGCTTCTCCATGTGTAACTTTGTTTATTACTTTTCCTGCTACAACTCACTCCTTGTTTGCTTTTGTAACTAAGACTCTGGGTGAGTGAGGCTACTTTTCTGGACATCAAATATAAAGGTATGGCTCAGTTTCCAAAAGCAGCTGCAACACTATGTGGATGATTATCATTAAATGTATGAGGAAAATGGGTGTGAGAAGCATTTCTGCCTGGCTGCAACTGCTTTTCCAAAACACAGAAAGCAACCCCAACTACAGCCCTTCACATATCCTAATCTTAATGATAATAGATAACAGATAATCAGAGTTGGAAGGTACCTTGTAGGTCATCTAGTCCACCCTCCAGCCCAAGTGGGAGACCCTACACCATTTCTGACAAATGGCAGTCCAATCTCTTCTTGAAAGTCTCAAGTGATGGCACTCCCACAACTTCCGAGGGCAATCTGTTCCATGCGTTGATTGTTCTCACTGTCAGAAAGTTTCTCCTTATTTCCAGGTTAAATCTCTCCTTGTTCAGTTTCCATCGATTATTCCTTGTCTGGCCAACAGGCGCTTTAGAAAATAGCTTGACCCCTTCCTCTCTGTGGCAGCCCCTCAAATATTGGAAGACCTCTATATTGTCTCCCCTAGTCCTTCTCTTTACTGTACGTAAACAGTTATTTTTAATGTAGAAAGTAAACAAAACTACATACAATTATAAACTTGCTTTAGGAACTTGAAGCCTACATCCCAAAATAGATTACCTTTTATTTGCCTCATGTCCATCATTTATGCCTCTTTCTTTATTTATACAGTACTTTTTACATTTGTTGCTTATCAGAATAACAGAGTTGGAAGGGACCTTGGAGGTCTTCTAGTCCAACCCCCTGCTTAGGCAGAAAACCCTATACCATTTCAGACAAATGGATGTCCAATCTCTTCTTAAAAACTTCCAGTGTTGCAGCACCCATAACTTCTGGAGGCAAGTTCTTCCACTGATTGTTTTAAGTGTCAGGAAATTTCTCCTTAGTTCTAGGTCGCTTCTCTCCTTTAATTTATTTATATTCCAATTGATACGAACAATTTATTCTTCAATCAATATCTAAAAAGCCACATACAACAGGCACCATATAAATTCCACACACAGAACAACACACACACACTGCTAGAGAGAAGTTCCCTGAAGATGGGCTCCAGCACAAGCCCAAAAACTCGGAAGGACAAAACCTCTGGATCCTACAACAGTGTCCTGGGACATGTACATTCACATGTATATTCGTGAGTTTAGTCTTCAACATTTCCTTTGAAATTGCTATTCACTTTTTAATTTCCTGCTTATATACACAATTCAATATATTTCTAAATCTTCTAATCTTAAACATTATTATCAGTTGATTGCCCTTCAATTGTATGCCTTGTTGGCTATATAATGCATGTCTTGGCACATCTCTTTGCTTCTAATGAATTGTAATCCAGACAATTTTGATAATGACCTCAAACCATGGATTCCTATAGAAGACATACCTCTCTCCTCAAAACAACAGATTCAAGCTATGCAAAAGAAATCTGTCTCTTCAAACAAGGTATGTAATTCCATGCTGTTGTCATGACTCTTGGAAGCAGAGGTTGGAGGGCTGATTAGTGACTAACAAAAAACATACATTCAACTTTCTAGGGGTGTAGGGAACCTGCTGGAATTTATGCTCTCTAGTCCCTTGAACACTCAGGGATAGGTTTTGTAAACACCAGCAGAGCCCAAATCAAGAACTCCAAGTCACATTCAAAAGAAAATGCCTAAGCATTTTCATCTGAGGTCATCTGAACTGGCTGAGCAATTTGAGGCTTGTTCTCTTCAGCAGCCTCAGTAAGCCATCCAGGCTCAGCTGCAAGTATATAAACAATTCTTTATTTGAGTAGTCTCTGGCCCCTTTCTTCCCTCTGAAGAACAAGCAATCTCTGCCTAGATAATGAGCTGAGTCCAGACCAGGGAGCAGAGAAAAAGTGGGCCAGGGAGTATGTTTGTACAGGATTGAAAAGGATAATTCTTCCTCTTGTTGATCTCTGGAATCTCCCTCAACCTTCTTCTCCAACCTCCCACAGCTGTTCTTCCACCAGGAGAATTAGAGAAGAAGGCAGTCAATCAGCTGTCACGCTGTTTCCCGGTTCTTTTGCGGACCTGACTGAAGACTTGTATACAACAGGGAGGGTTGTGCATGGCCTGCCCAGGTTCCATTTTCGGCTGCGATGGCCTCCTGCAACTCTCTGCCAGTAAAAACAGAACTTGAGGGAGCATCTTGCAGCCTCCCTGAGCTCCGTTTTTACTGGAACCTCGATGAGTCACATAGGTAAGATGCTGGGCCTGCACACCGCTGAGGTTGGCAGGTCAATAAACCGCGTAGGGACAAGAATGCCTTCTGGCATTCAGGCATCCTGCTGGTCAAAATAACACCGCCCAAAAAATTCCTTTCACAGAGGCAGCCATCAACCTCGGTGATTCCTGGCTAACACGTGCCATACGCTAAATAATAATAAATTAAGCCATCAGCCAATTTCATTTTGTATAGTATATCGTATACAGCATCTTTTCCCAATATAATTCTTGTAGCTTATCATTTTTAAATCCACTTTCAGATTAGTCTCAATCTTCTCTGGTAAAACACGTTCTTCTTCCATAACACAATTTAAACAAAGTTTATCTATAATGGCTTTAACTTCTGTGTCCGTTGTTTATAATAGATATCCTTTAATACATCCAATGTTAAAGTGTTTTGCTCAAGTCAAATTTAAGCATTCATCTCCTTTATTTGTAATGTTTAGTTGTTTCTTGTTGCCTCTGGTGTCCAACCTTTAAAATCTCATCCTATCATTTTTAAAGAATTCAAAACAATTGCATTTTCCCATAGGAAGGATTCTTATAATTAATCTCAAAATCTTGTTTCAAATCCATCTGGACCCTTAATCCATTTGTAATTCTCCAAAATCAATATTCTAATCACTCTTTTACTTTTTATTTTTTTAAAAAAGCATTTTAAGTCTTTAAAACTTTCATTTAAAACTTTTTTTTTGTGGTATTGATTGAAGGAAAGTCACCTGATGCTATAAAACCGGTAGATTCAAAGGTTCCTAATAGCTGAAGTGCAAAGCAATTTCTAAAAGTAATTAGAAAAGGAAGTGTGCAAACTGTGTGTCTATAAAGGTACCAACCAAAGAGCCAAAATAGTCTTAAGTATCAGCAGAGGTATAATGCTGAGATCACAGGGAGGGATAGTTCTACTCTATGCTGGCTGCACCTGGACTAGTCTGTCCAGTTTGGACTGCCAAGTAATAAAAAAGATGCAGAGAAACTGAAAATAATGTAAAAAAGAGGAATATTGGAGGACATTGAAGGACACAGTAACTAAATCCGATAAGGCAGTGTTTTTCAAACTTGATAACTGTAAGATGTAGGGACTTCATTGGGAAGCATTGCTATAATGAGCAGTTAAAAGAACCAAGTAAGTATGGCCTAAAGACGAGAAGGTTCAGAGGAGACAGAATAACAAAATAACAGAATTAGAAGGGACCTTTGAGATCTTCTGGTCCAACCCTCTGCTCAGGCAGGAAACCCTATACCATTTCAGACAAATGGTTATCCAGTCTCTTCTTTAAAACTTCAAATGTTGGAGCATTCATAACTTCTGAAGGCAAGTTGTTCCACTGATTAATTGTTTTAACTGTCAGGAAATTTCTCCTTAGGTTGCTTCTCTCCTTGGTTAGTTTCCATCCATTGCTTCTTGTCCTGCCCTCAGGTGCTTTGGAGAATAACTTGACTCCCTCTTCTTTGTAGGCAACCCCTAAGATATTGGAACACTGCTATCATGTCACCCCTACTCCTTCTTTTCATCAAACTAGACATACCCAATTCCAGCAACTGTTCTTTATATATTTTAGCCTTCATTCCCCTAATCATCTTTGTGGTTCTTCTCTGCACTCTTTCTGGAGTCTTTCTAGAGCACTCTTTTTAGGATGGCCTAAAAACCAAAGGTTAAGGGAAAGCATAGAAGTCTTCTCTTATCATAGCGAACTAGTGTGGATTTCTCCTCCAGAGCACCTGAAGATAAGACAAGCACCAGTGATTGAAAGCTTCATTTAAATCCAAACTTAGAATAAGGCCAAATTTCCTAACTATAAGAGTTTTTAAGCTTGCTTCCATTATTATTATACTTTAACCTTAGACTGTCTACTATTGACTTCACCCCTTTCCTAAGAGGTCTGTAGGGGGCGTGCATAAACACACCATCGTGCCTACTGCCCTTGTACTATTGTTTCTTTTATTGTTTCTTATTTTTCTTATATGTATCCATGTATTCATAACTATGTTTTTACTTATACCTATTATCTTGTAAGCAATTGACAAAAATAAAAATAAATAAATTGTTGTGGGGCCTGCAATCCTGGGTCTTTAAGAAAAGATTAGGCAGATGCAGAGGTGGTATTCAGCAGGTTCTGACCAGTTCTGGAGAACCGGTAGTGGAAATTTTGAGTAGTTTGGAGAACTGTCAAATCCCACCTCTGACTGGCCCTGCCCCCATCTATTTTCTGCCTCCCGAGTCCCAGCTGATCGGCCGGGTCTTCTTTTGTTGCCCTGCACAGGAGAACAGAGCTGGAAAGCAGGTTAGTGGGGTGGGGAGGGAATGGGATTTTGCACTAACCTTCCCCCAGGAGTGGGATGGGAATGGAGATTTTACAGTATCCTTCTCCTATCACGCCACCAAGCCACGCCCACCATGCCACACCCACAGAACTGGTAGTAAAAAATTTTGAATCCCACCACTGGACAGGTGTCTGTTGGAGATAAGCTGAGAATTCCTGCCCAGGACAGGCAGCTGGACTACAAGAACTCCCAGTTCTTTCTAACCCTACAATTCTATGCTCTTGATTAGACTCCAAAGCTAAGCAAGATTGGACTTGCTTAATTCTTGACTGAAACACCTCAGGGAGTTCCAAGATGATAGGCTAGATTGGGAATTTTTTTAAAAAAAAAAAACCTTGGAATAAATTAGCAGGGATGAATTATTGCCACAAAGCAACTTCATCCATAAAGCCACCAGTTTGACTTTGGGATATATTTACATTAATGAAATATTAGAGTTTTTAGCCTTTGTAGATTAGGACCCAGTGTTCAAAGCAGCTACCTGAAGGGATCTCTCAGCTGTTTACATTTATCGCAGTTGCTTTTCAAAGATTCCCAAGGCAGTTCATATTAATGAAGCAAAAGATGTGGTGTTGCCAGTTCTGATTGTGTAGAAGAGTTAAGCAAAAAGAGAAGTGTGTATTTTTATTATCTTTCTCTGCACAAACACATAGACTTATAAACAGTAGGATTATTCAACTTTCAGATGCAATCATTGCTGCAGTGTTGACATTAAATCTGACAATTTAATGAGTTGTTTTGTCTGATCCAACCCATCCCTTCAAGGAATAAATGTCAATAAATGGCTTTAAAATTGTGAATAGAAAATAAATATGATTTTATGGAAAGAGAGGGATAAATGCTTTATAAAAGCAATGATCATGGTTCTAGGTTTATGTCACCACCCAACTCCTAAATGACTCTGGGCAGCTCACAATATCAAAAAGAAAACACATAAAAACATAATGCAATACAAATAACCAAGCTGCCATATTGACCTACCTTGGCAAATGCAGACTTATGTCTGCTTGTGATGTGCCTCCTGTTTAATCTGCTTCCAGCTCTGTAATCAATAACCAGTTATTTCAGTCCAGTGATAATTTTATGCAACTGATTAGGGTTAGAATTAATACAAATAATTTTTGTGCCAGGGGACTTACCAAAAATACATACACTGAAACTCCAGGGTGGGGGGAAAAATCCTCCCTGAATTGTATTATCTTAGCCTCAGACAAAGATCACCTTTCTAAATATTTCATGTATATCAGAAATAAGTATATTATCAAAACACTCAAAATCTAGTATTTTGTCTGAAATAAAACACATAATGCAAAATAATGCAAAATGCATTTTTGGTGCAAAATGAAGTGGCCCGCATAGTTTTCTGCAGACCCCGGTATGCACATATATCACCTCTCCTGTGGGAGCTGCATTGGCTGCTGATTTGCTTCCAGGTGCAATTCAAGGTACTGGTTGTCACCTTTAAAACCCTTCATGGCTTGAGACCAGGTTATCTGTGGGACCATCTTTTGCTGATCACATCTGCCTGATCCATCACAGCAGGGAGGCAGGAAATGTTGTGGGTCCCATCCCTGAGGGAGATACACCTGGTGGGACCCAGAAGAAGGGCCTTCTCTATGGTGGCTCTCTCTCTCTCTCTCTCTCTCTGGAACAAATTCCATAAATAAATAATATATAACTATGTCTAACTGTATCTAAGATCTGAGTCTTTGCAAGCTTTAACTGTCCATCTGGCTGCCTGTAGAGGCCAGTCTATACCCAGGGGTGTCAAACTTGATTTAATTGTGGGCCACATCAGGGATTTGTTTGACCTTGGGGGACCAGGTGGGCATGGCCAGAGTAGACGTGGCTCAATGTCACTCATTTCCTCAGCCCCACCTGGGCCAACATAGGTGCCCCCAACATGAGTGACATTGAGCTGGTCACGCCATGGCCTGGAGGTTGGGGACCAGGGGTATCAAATTCAAGGCCCCGAGGGCTAAATTTTGTAGTTCAAGTTCTTCAGTTCTATGCCTGAAGATCTGCATATGGTGTGTGATCTGCTTACGCCAGGCCCAGCTTGTTAGTTTAAAGATAATGGGGGATAATTTTCTGCCTTTCCTCATTTATATTCCCCCGCTACCTAGTGCATTGCAGTTTGGAGCACGGAAAACCACCACTTGCTCATTCCACTCTGCTGTCACAAACCTACCTAATGGTTGGGATGGTTTATCTAGTGATCAAAGAGGAAGTTCTGTGGGTTGGTATACAACATGCTACTCTAGTTACAGCAGAGTTCAGAAAGATTTTAGCCACGCTGAAGCAACCATCTATTGTTTTCACATGATAAAATTTCTTTTTTAAAAAAATAAACTTTATTCTAGTTTATTTCATTAAAAACATAAACATGTATAATTCAATAACAGCTGTTTGTAGTGCTTATGATATAACAATCATTTGTGTGATAATTACAGATATTAATTTGTGCATAATTATATTCTTATTCTATCTATATTCTCTATTTAATAATTACTTATCCATAGTCTGTCTCCAATCTATCCAGCTATACCATTGTTTAAAAGATAAGGAATCTTCAATATTTTATAAGGTATGGGAACAATGGTATGGCACATGGTGAAATTTCTTAATGTCCTAATCTTGAAAAGGCAAAAATTTGTGTATCCCAGCTATTTTTCTCAATCAAGCAACCATCCTCATAAAACCCAAATGCCATCTAAAGGCTGTTGTCTTTTTCCTGCCACAATACAAGTGCAACACATCTCAGTCATTAGAAGCAAACCTACTCGGTTCCCATTCACAAATTCCTTGGGCCTGAATTAATGCCAGAGGATTAAGTCTCTGTCAAAGGAGTCAGTGATTAAAAATGAAACCCGGGAAGCCTTCTAGCCATGCAGTGTGGGCAGAGACAATAATGTTTTGTAAGAGGTTTTGTTTGATGTGTAATGACGGGAATTAATCATTTTATGGAACAGAATTGTGCTTTGTTATGTAAACTTATGTAAAGGCTGCCTTATGTGACCTTTTTCAATTAGGAACAAATTGTTTAAAACTATCTTCTTTCTGGAGGCCTCTGAATTGCAACCCCTGGGACTTGGTTGTCATTTGGCTCTGAGAAGACTTACAGCTGCAGTACAGCAGGAGGAGAGGGAGGGAGGGAGGAAGGGAGAGAGAGGGAGAGAGTGGAAGAGAAGGAAACGCCTCCTTTAACATTTCTTGTCATTCCTTGTTTTACATTTCTTCGCGGTATTCAAGAGAATTGGACTTTTCTTTTGGGTTAATTGGGAGGTGGCTGTTTATTAGGTCAGTGCATTGTCCTAAGTTGTGAAATTCAGATAAGGAGATTATTATACTGAGGTGAAAAGATAACTGAAATACATTTGGGTTCCAGAACTTTCCTAGCAAGAGCACAGGCATGGAAACATGTCATATTACAGGTAGTCCTTGACTTACAAGTTTGTTTAGTGACTGTTTGAAGCTCCAACAGCACTGAAAAAAGTGACATGACTGGTTTTCATACTTAGCATTCTCATGGTCATATGATCAACATTCAAATGCTTGGCAACTGACTTCTATTTATGACGGTTGAAGCATCCTGAGACTCATGTGGTGACTTTTTGAGATCTTCTGACAAGTCAATGGGGAAGCTAGATTCACTTTAAGACCATTTTACTAACTTAACAACTGCAATGATTCACTTAGCAACAGTGGCAATAATGGTCATAAAATGGAGCAAAACTCACTTAACAAATGACTCACTTAGCAACATAAATTTTGGGCTCAATTGTGGTCGTATGTCGAGGACTACCTGCTTTCAAATACAAAACGATCATTTACTAGAAGGCAGGTTCCTCACCATCCTAGCCAGCCTGCCAGATTTATGTTAGTTTATTATTTTAGTTTATTTTATTATTTCCTGGCTAGATGACCAAATCTGGTGAGTTTTCATTATGATGATGTTGATGATGATGGAGGAGGAGGAGGAGGAGAAGAAGAAAGAAGAACAAATTAGCCAATCAGAATGGCCATGCTATTGGTAGATTGCTCTTTGTGGCTGTTTATTGCACAATATATTGCACAATTTCAAAAGTGCCATCTGTACAATTGTCATAGCAATTATAGCAGCTGATGTGAAAAGGCAAGAATATCAGAACTGTTTGTTTTTAGAAACGGTTCAATGGAGCTTTGTTTTGGATGTTATGAGTAGCACATGGTCCTTTAATAAATTCTTATTTTGGTTTTTTGCTACCTGTGGAGGGAAAGAGGTCTGTGAATATTTCATCTTGGGTACTAAATTCATGGGTGCTTTGCTCTTGGAAAGCAGGGCAAGAGTACAAATTTAATGTATTGATTTCATTAATTAATTAATATGCCATGCATCTATGGTTTGAGGTGATTGTAGGAGGCTTCAAATTGCTTTTCTGCCTTAAAAAAAAGATATACTTTTCATCATGTCACATTCAGCTGCAATAATTTTATGGATGCAACAAGCAGGTTTTTAGCAATGACAAGAAAATGGTTTGTATTGCTTTCTTCAGAATATCTCTCACCTAGCTCTCTTGGTTATTTGCAGGCACACTTATTATTTCATAAAATAATCCATATTTACAGCAGCTGGCAGTACCTATCTGAATTTGGCTGATATTAGAAAAGCTAAATAGGACAAAAAAAATTTATTCCTACTTGGATGAAAGACCACCAGAAAACCTCTGGACTCTGGCTAGATTGAAACATCCCCATCCCACAGAAAGAAAAAAAGCCCAATTCTCAAAAAGAAGCAATATTAAACCACTCTATATTATTGTTCAGAAAATAATCTGGAGAGGGCTATAATATATAAATAAAATATTATCTAGCAAATATTTCTAAAATGTTTTCTCAAATCAACTCACCAGCATTATAAAGGATTTTGGGCTGTATCTAATGGAATATGGAGATGGTCATGGAGAAAATATACAAGTATCATTAATAAATTAACATTCGGAAAACAGGAAAGCATGAGGAAGAAACTCAAGATTGTTTCTCCTTGACACTCTTTGGTATCAGAGGCAAAGGAAGGTAAATGCTACCAGGTTTTCAAGATGCTTCATTATAGCCTATAATATCAATTCAATAGTGTTTTAGTATTTCTTATGACTTTTTGATCTGGTCTGTCTGAAAGGGATGTCATGAATGGCGAGATGTGGATATTTAAACTTTTTTCTGAGAGACACAGGCATTTGTTTGTGCTTTTTTCAATGTATGTAGTCTATTTTAGGGCTTATCACAAGGCTGCAGAAATTGGGATCTGAGAATTATATGCTTTTAAAGTGATATTCTAGGGATTCTACTCCCCAAACTATATTTTGTGTATTTTAAGATATTTTTTAAAAAAATAAAATTAATAAAACACATTTAATAATTTGTTTATCGGTGCATTAAATTTAGGAAAAAGTTGGGGAGGGAACCTTACCAAAATTGTTGACTGCTGGTGCCTCTGGTTATGTACCCCTGGCTTACTGTGATATTTGCAGCTCTTATGGCCATGAAAATTGGAGTTTGTATACAAAACCAGATTGCCGTTCCATGTTCTGAGACTTACACATAAGGTTGATGAAACTTAATGAGTTTCTACATTATCCTAGTAATTTTTCCCCTAAGGGGAAAAAAGAGATATTCATAAACATACATTGTACTCTTTCAGAGCTGTGGATCTGCTATCATGCAAGGACCAAATGTTTGATAGCTCTGAATCAGCAATTTGACTTTCTATTGCAGCCTTCCCTGGTCCATGTATGGCAGATGTGACAGGATTTCAACTCTTGAAATTCCCACTCAGCAGACTGGCAGGGAGCCATAGGAACTGTAATCCCAACTCATTTGGAAGGGGACCAGACTGAAGAAGGATTTATGCTTGTTATTTAAGTCTTCTGTGCATTTAACTTATTAGTTCATTGTACCTTGAGAGATTTTACTGAGCTAAATTCTGCTCTGACAACTAAATGGCTATCGTTATTAACTGAGGAATAAAAAGACTGAAATGGTTCTTATGCAATATGTGCAATAACTGGGATAACCTTGAAAAAATAAACCTGCCACCATGAGTCACCATTTGAAGAAACATCATAACATTTTTTTTTTTTTTGCTGATCAACTTATGTTGTTCCTTACCAATGTTCTGATCGTACAGTGAATAGTCTCAAGTTGCATATTCACATTGTGCTTTCCTGCTTCTTTCTCATGGGAACTAGACAGTAATTTCGGGCTTGGAAAACTGCAGATGCAAGAAGTATTGAGTTTTACAATCTCTGTGGAACTCCAGAAATTAACAAAAGAATAGTTCATCAAATGAGCTTTTCTTGTGACAGCTGTTTCCCAGCAGAGCCCTCCAGGTATGCTGGTAGATAATTCCCATCACTTTCACATCTGGATGGTGGGCCAGATAAGGAGAATTGCCTTATGCTGAAGATTTAGTGTGGGATCCATAACACTGCAGAGTCAGAACCCTTTACATGCTTCCTTGCCAGCTCTTTCATTTTCAAGATTAGATTTTTGCTGCACACAATTGCTTTTCAGTGGTTTTGAATGAAGAGCTTTCTCTATCATGTCTCCTCTGTTTTAGAATTGTATTTCTCAATCTTGGAGACTTGACTGGTTGGGGAATTCTGGGAGACGAAATCCTTCTTGTTTAGGATTTTTTAAACCATTAAGAAACGCCACTTTAAAAGACCTTACCCCAGAGGTGACAATGGCTGTGCCCTGGTAACTTTGTGATAGATGATAAAGAGGTGGCTTTTGGGACAGTCTACAGGTAGACCTGGACTTACAAGCACAATTGAGCCCAACATTTGTGTTGCCACACAAGAAAGTTGTTAAATAGATAGAATTCTTTATTGGCCAAGTGTGATTAGACACCCAAGGAATTTGTCTTGGTGTATATGCTTTCAGTGTAGATAAAAGAAAAGATACATTCATATGGTACAACACATATGGTACAACACTTTGTAATAGTCATAGGGTACAATAAATGATCAACTCATACTAGGAAACAATCAATAAAAATGGTAAGGATACAAGCAACAAAGTTACAGTCATACAATCACAAGTGGGAGGGGATGGGTGAAAAGAAGGATGGGAGAATGAATAGTAATAGTAATGTAGACTTAGTAAATAGTTTGACAGTTAAGTGATAGTTAATAGTTAAGTGAGTTTTGCCCTATTTTGCAACCTTTCTTGCTACTGTTTTTAACTGAACCACTACAGTTGTTAAATTAGTAACACTGTTGTTAAACGAATCTAGCTTCCTATTGACTTTGATTGACAGGTCATAAAAGGTGATCCAAGGACCCCAGAATATTGCAACCATCATAGATAGATAGATAGATAGATAGATAGATAGATAGATAGATAGATAGATAGATAGATAGATAGATAGATAGAATAGATAGAATTCTTTATTGGCCAAGTGTGATTGGACACACAAGGAATTTGTCTTGGTGCAAATGCTCTCAGTGTACATAAAAAAAAAGAATACATTCATCAAAAGTCAAGAATCATAAAGTACACACTTAATAATAGTCATAGGGTATAATAAGCAATCAAATCATACTAGGAAACAGTCAATATAAATCATAAGGATACAAGCAACAAAGTTACAGTCATACAGTCACAAGTGGGAGGAGATGGGTGATAAGGAGTGATGAGAAGATTAATAGTAATAGTAATGCAGATTTTGTAAATAGTTGGACAGTGTTGAGAGAATTATTTGTTTAGCAGAGTGATGTCATTCACGAAAAAATCTGTCCTTGTGTCTAGTTGTTCTGGTGTGCAGTGCTCTATAGCGTCATTTTGAGGGAAGGAGTTGAAACAATTTATGTCCAGGTTGTGAGTGGTCTGTAAATATTTTCACAGCCCTCTTTTTGACTCCTGCCAGTATACAGGTCCTCAATGAAAGGCAGGTTGGTAGTAATTATTTTTTCTGCAGTCCTAATTACTCTGAAGTCTGTGTCTATCTTGTTGGGTTGGAGAACTGAACCAGACAGTTATAAAGGTGCAGGTGACAGACTCAATAATTCCTCTGTAAAACTGTATCAGCAGCTCCTTGGGCAATTTGAGCTTCCTGAGTTGATGCAGAAAGAACATTCTTTGTTGTGCTTTTTTGACGATGTTGATATTAGGTGTCCATTTTAGGTCTTGTGATATGATAGAACCTAGAAATTTGAAGGTCTCTACTGTTGATATTGTATTGTCTAGTATTGTAAGAGGTGTTAGTATGAGAGGGTTTCATAAATACATAAATACATATCAGTTGCCAAGCATCTGAATTTTGATCACGTGTCCTCAGTTCTGTGAAAAATAGTAATAAGTCACTATTTTCAGTGCCATTGTAACTTCAAACGGTTATTAAACAAATAGCTGTAAGTCAAGTACTACCTGTATTGGGACCCAGATTGTAGGAAATGATCTTTTGAGTGATTTAGCAGAAGGCCCTCATCTTTACAATCCACTATCAAAATATCTAAAGGATTATTTTCTGCTGTATTAACCTGTCCAGCTATTGAATTGAGGCAGTCAATCTTTTTGCCCAACCTGCTGTCATCTATGGCACTCCATTTATAGAAATCTTTCTTCTCTAAGGGTTAGTGTCACCATCTTGGTGCCAGTTAAAAACTCATACTTACTCAAGGCTTTTAACATTATATATATTTGAAATTGATTTGGTATAATTTATATGGGATTGTTACACTGGATGGGAAAGAACTAGGAAATCTGGGGAGGGGGTGGGGGGGGTGGAGAGACTTTGGAAAAAGGCAAGAGAAAATTTTCTCTGCATTGTTCCAGAAATGCCAGGGATGAACCTGTGTGGTCATCAGGAATGGAACACAATTTATATAGAGTTTATGTCATCCTGGATTTTAATTCTGCATGCTCCAAGCATTTGAAATTTTATTTCTCATTACTGTATTTTACATTTTCAGGTAGTCATGGCTGAAGAACAGTTAATAAATGCTTCTCATAAATGAGTCACTAAAATGTGTGCCATTGTAAACATCGTTCCCCTACTAAATTCACATAAAATCTTGGAAATGTAAGAGATGACCTGATGTTCCTCTGCAGCAAACACAGTCTTTGTCCAAAACAATTCTTAAGATGCAATGCGTACACATGGTCTTGCCTATACAATATATTCCAAGAAGGCAATTCCGTATATTTGTCAGTCTTTCTTCATTTCAATCAAATGAAAAACTTCTTTAATAATGGAAAAAGGTGCAGCATAGTATTCTGGCAAAGTGTATTCTTTCCAGGAGGTGGCACCAGAATATTGAGCAAGATTTTAGAACCATCACCACCCCAAATGTATTGTGACATTGCTGGCATGCAATGTACAATAGATACATTTCTCAGGAAGGAAATGCAAAACTAATTGTTTAATTTCAGTAACACTTTAGGGAACTAAATGTGAATGGGATTTAGAACACAGAAGATAGAACAATAGTGCTGGAAGGGTTTATAGAAGCATTCCTGTCAAATAGACAACAAATGATCAGAATTGGGAGTGTCTGTCAATAGTGGTGTCCCCCAAGGCAATGTTCTAGGACCATCTCTCTTCATACTCTACATAAATGACTTCTATGATCATATCAAGAGCAACTATGTTCTCTTCACTGATGATGTAAAGCTATTCAACACCACAGATAATACTGCTAAAAGGTCTTCAAAAAGACCTTGACTATGTATCAGAATGGTCAAACAAATGGCAAGTTCAAATCTCAATAAATAAATGCTCTGTTCTACATATTGGCAAAAAAAATCAGAAAATAAAATACAGGCTGAATAGTCAAGATTTTGTTGATGATCCAAACTCTGTCAAGGATCTTGGAGTACTCATCTCTAACGATCTAAGTGCTAGAGTCCACTGTAACTACATAGCCAAAAAGACATTAAGAGTTGTTAACCTAATCCTACATAGCTTTTTCTCTGGTAATATCACACTACTAACTAGAGAATACAAAACATTTGCTAGACCAATACTCGAATACAGCTCATCAGTCTGGAACCCACATTATGTATCTGATATTAGCATAGTTGGGAAAGTCCAGAAATATTTCACAAGAAGAGTTCTCCACTCCTCTACTCATGCCACCAGACTTGAAATTCTAGACCTAGAAAACCTTGAATTACGCCGTCTTCGGTCTGATCTAAATATGGTATATAAAATCATACATTGCAATAACTTACCTGTCAATGAATATTTCAGCTTCAACCATAACAAGAAAAAGAGCAAACAATAGATACAAATTCAAGGTTAAAAGGATGCAAATTTGATTGCAGGAAATACAACTTCAGCAAGAGTGGTCAATGTCTGGAATACTCTACCTGACTCCGTGGTTTCTTCTCCAAATCCCAAAAACTATAACCTTAGATTGTCTACTATTGACCTCACACCTTTCCTAAGAGGTCTGTAGGGGGCGTGCATAAGCGCACCAACGTGCCTACCGTCCCTGTCCTATTGTTTCTTTTATTTTTCTTATATGTACCCATTTCATTTATTCATAACTATGTATATACTTATACCTATTATCTTGTAAGTGATTAACAAATCAAATAAATGACATGAAAATGAAAAGGGACCCTTTACCATTTTAGACAAATGGTTATCCAACCTCATTTTTAAAACTTCCAGTGTTGGAGCACCCACAACTTCTGGAGGCAAGTTGTTCCACTGATTAATTGTTCTCACTGCCAGGATAATTCTCTTTAGTTCTAGATTGGATCTCTGTTTAATGATCTTCCACCCGTTGCTTCTTATTCTGCCCTCAATTGCTTTGCTCTCTTCTCTGTGACAGCCCCTCAAGCATGGAAGATTGCTGTTGTATCACTCATAGTCCTTCTCTTTGTTAGACTGGAGTCTCAACATCTTTTTTTGTATCCTGGTGAACAGAACTAGGTGCAGTGTTTCCAGTGTGGTCTCACCAATGCAGTATAAAGCAGCACTATCACTTCATATGATCTTAAAACTATCCCTCTATTGATACAACCTAGGATTTTATTGGCAGCTGCAGCATATTTCTGGGTCCTGTGGTCTGCAATTTTTCCTCTGGAAAAGAATGGATGAGAAGTGAAATGTCTTCTAAAGAAAAAATAGGAAAATCTAGTTGCCTCCTGAAAAAGCACCTTTGGAACAATCATGACCTGGATGACTGAGAATATCTATAGACTTTTAACTATACAATTTTGGGATAAACACCCTTTGAATGATATAGGAGTAGGAATGGATTTCCAGAGGAAAAATTGCAGACTACAGGAACTAGGAGCCCTATTCAGGTGACACAGAGGACACAGATAAATCTCCAAGTGCCTCAACCACCCTCTAAAAGGATGCAAATTACCAACCGTCTGCAAGGAATGTAAATCCTTCCATTCTTCGCTATCCTGTCAGAGCTGAAGAAGAAATGTCTTCAAAGGAAAAAACAAGGAAGTCCAGTTGCCTCCTGAAAAAGCACCTTTGGGCCTGAAGCAGAGATATACAGAACATATGAATTGGCTTCTTTGTGTCACAGTGTGAATGCATGTCACTCTGTATATGTTATAAGGACCGCATCACACAAGGCCAGCTGGTTCCAGAAAGGCAGAATATATAAAGGTTAGACAGATCTGTTCAATATATAAAGGTTAGACAGATCTGATGTCAGCATTCCAAATAATGCACCCACTCACTTCAGGGTTGACATCCCCATTTTTTAATTTTTTCTCCTAGAAATGTCAATGTTCCAGCTTTAAATACATACAGGATGTCATGTGGTGGTATCAGTAAACCTGGAGGAAGCAATAGCTTAAAAACATAATTTGGTCAAGAAACTAGATCAAAATCATCTTTATCAGAATAGTAATAACTGTTCATTTGATCTCTCCTGAGTTGGTAGTGATCTAAGGGGTAGGGTAGAAGTGTAAGAACAGGCCCTTAGCAAGCTAGCTTTGGGGTGGACAAGATTCCCTGGATCCCATTGATAGAGGCAACTGCATATGACCTATAATGATCACAGTATGATACTGACATGTTGAATATCATAGGGCTGGGCAATAATTAAGATTGGGAAGCAAAAAGATACTTCTAAGTACATGGAGAGGACACCCCAAAATCTATCTGCAATCTCTGAAACCTAACATGTCTTTTCTTGGGATCATCTTGCAGTTGTGGAGGGTAATAACTGAATCCAGGAAAAAGATCTAGCTGCTTTAAGGAGTTGTAACCAAATACATTTACACTCACGTGTAGCTAGAAGAATCTTTTTGCTTTTGAACCTGATGCACTGCAAAGCTTTCTGATACTGCAAAATTGTATTTCTTCTAGGCATGGTAAGTTTCCCAAAATGAATAGTTAGGATCTCTTGTCTCATTCCACTAATAGATCCCTTCCAGGTCTCATGCAATCAGATGCTCCATAACAGATCTTGCTTTAATCCAGCCAGGAATTTTAAGACATTCCCTCTTGAAACATCTGAAGAGAGTATGCTTGGTGAAATCAGGTGTAAATGACTTGTATTTACTTAAAAATATTTAAAATGTTTTCACTGGAAGACTTTGGCAGCCTTGGAAAAATTCTGGATACACTCAATGTCTGCTAAAGGTCAAAATACATTATAAGACAAAATGCATTGTCTTATTTAAAGACTGAAATGTTTGGTAGAGAAAGCGGCTAGAAATCTCTTGCCCGTTTTCCCCTGCAGGAGGTGGGGGGAGTTCCCCACCAAAGCTTTTATTGCCTTGAAAAGAATAATTTGTTGAAACAATGAACTTTTCCTTGCCAAATCCTGATCTGGATTGGGCCTCCAATTTATTTATTTTTATCAAAGTGGATACTTCTCGACGTATTCAATGAAAAACTTACCTGCAAAGATGTTGTCAGCATTCCAGAAAACCAACAAAAATGTCAGAATCTATCAGATGCCTTTAAAGAGAGGCTCTAACCAGATTAAAATGAAACAAAATTAAACAAACAAACAAAAAATAGAAGTTATTTGTGGATTTGGTTTTTAAATGAAGTATGTTTTAATGTGGAGGAGTGAGCTGCATTTTATATTTCATTAGGAATTTTATCTTTAAATAATTCCCCCTAATTTTTAAAATGAGATAAAAGAGGAATAAATGGAGAGAGAGGGGGAGAGGGGGGGGGAGGGAGGGAGGGAGAGAGAGAGAGTTTCCTTTAAAAAGGGGGGAGAAGAATTTGGCCACAGACTTGCATTTATCACTGTGTTAATAGTAACTGGCATTCTGCTAACTGGAAACTGGAAACTGGTGTACCATTATTGACTCCTGCTTTGATGGGTTTTCCCTAATGCTATAATGAACTGTAGAGATTAACTTGGGTTAAGCCAGAAGTGAACGTTGGATTTCATTTCCATCACTACAAAGAGGTTTGGCTACATCAACTAAATCAGAAACATTATTGGCCTACTTTAGATGTGGATGAGCACATCAATATGAAAATGAGCCAGCTGCCTTCATCAGCTGTGGCTTTGGTTCAAAGGTGATCACATCAGCCCCACTTGGCAACCTGAATCCAATTTGTATAAACCCATTAGGATCATATGTCAGCGTTGTCCACCTGAGTTTTGAAAATCTGGAAAGAAAAGCAGCTATAAAATTAAGAAGTGCATGTTTAACAGGATGGATGCTGGTGCCTAGATCAAGACAAGGCCTTGGTCTCACAAAGGAGCCTAAGGAGATGGAAAGAGCAAGCTAGTATTTAAATCTAGCTAGCTATCCTGGGATATTACAAAGACAGGCAACTGTCACCATTTCTTGCATTCTTTTCTCCTCTTTTTTGGGAAGAAGCTAGACAGCTTCTTTCAGCAATTCACTTGCATCAATCTTCTGAAATGTTCCACCTGCTCAGGCTCTCGTGTTCAAAGATGGGCAGCTATGGGGCCTTTATGACCTGTGGACTTCAACTCCTAGAATTCCTGTGCCAGCTGGTTCAGGAATTCTGGGAGTTGAAGTCCACAGGTCATAATGGGGCCATAATGGCCCCACCCTTGGTCTTGTGGAATCACTTCCAAACTTATCTCAAGGCCATGGATGCTTATTACAGATTAGAACCACTGCAATTTGCTGTTTATCATCACCATGATTTTGAGGCAGCTCCCAAGGAGCCAGCAGAATGATGGCTCTAGGGAAGAAGAAAGGGCCAGTCGTGCTTGTCATTGTTAATGAGATTGTGTTGCTGTAATCACATTCTAAATCAGATTTTCATGCTGTGCACGGTTATTCCAAGGGGGAGGGGGGGAGATGTGAATTGCAGATAGAGTGATCCTGGCAGGTTTATTTTTAGATTAGATTTAATAAATACTGACCATAAATCAAGAGCCATGACTTAGAAAAAGGGTTAAGTGTGTATTTTGTAGGGTACTTGCAGGAGGGAACAGATTAGATACCTAGTGAATTTGACCTGGAAAAAGGACATGTCAAGAGCCAGGCTGTTCACAGAAAATGAGAGTTTAAGAACCTTTTTGAAAGGAGGAGGAGGGAGGGGAGAGAGGGGAGGGGAAGGAGGAGGAGGAGGAGGAGGAGGAGGAGGAGGAGGAGAAGAAGAAGAAGAAGAAGAAGAGAAGAAGAAGAAGAAGAAGAAGAAGAAGAAGAAGAAGAAGAAGAAGAAGAAGAAGAAGAAGAAGAAGAAGAAGAAGAAGAAGAAGAAGAAGAAGAAGAAGAAGAAGAAGAAGAAGAAGAAGAAGAAGAAGAAGAAGAAGAAGAAGAGAAGAAGAAGAAGAAGAAGAAGAAAGAAGAAGAGAAGAAGAAGAAGAAGAAGAAGAAGAAGAAGAGAAGAAGAAGAAGAAGAAGAAGAGAAGAAGAAGAAGAAGAAGAAGAAGAAGAAGAAGAAGAAGAAGAAGAAGAAGAAGAAGAAGAAGAAGAAGAAGAAGAAGAAGAAGAAGAAGAAGAAGAAGAAGAAGAAGAAGAAGAAGAAGAAGAAGAAGAAGAAATCCCTGTGAACATGTTCATTAATGGTACAGAATTCTGCAGGATTTCTCCTACCCTTCTCCGCATGATGCAGTTGTTGTGTTTTTCAAATAAAACAGCCAGTATCATGTTTAAATTCTTCTCCAATCCTGCTTGCTTTGTTTTAGTTTCTTAAAGCAGTCAGGTGTGAAATTTTACTCACAATGGCAAAAGCACAGCTGTTTCTTTCACTGTCTGCACCACCATCTCCATAAGCGAGTATTATTTTCAAACTGAGATGGGCAAAAGCAAAGGGGGTTACAATCATCACGTCATGTATTGTATGCCATTAAAAAGGGGGCAGTGGAAGTAAAAAGTTGAAAGCCTCCCATCCTAATAAAAGTAGGTTTATGAGATGAAAATTAGCAAAATAGGGTTGCAGTTTAGATTGTAGAAGGAAGGAAGGGGGGGAAGGGAGGAGGGAGGGAAGGGAGGGTGGGGAAGAAAGAAAGAGGGAGGGAGGAAAGAAGGAAGGAAGGAAGAAAGGAAGGAAGGAAGGAAGGAAGGAAGGAAGGAAGGAAGGAAGGAAGGAAGGAAGGAAGGAAGGAAGGAAGGAAATACATACATACATAAATAAATAAATAAATCAGGCTTGGGGTTAATCAGATACAACATAGATATAGAAAGGATGTACTTTCAATTTCTACATACTAAATTGCCAAAATATTCCAAATTTCTCGTAACAGCATCCAAACCTGCTGCAGAATACTTTATCGTCTACAGATTGGAAAATAGTACCATGGGCTCTCAAAATTAATTAAAAGCCTGTTTTATAAAATAGAAAACTTTAAAAGACCAAATACTCTAAGACTGCTGCATTTTATGATATTTTAGTGACCTCCTTCAAAATTGTATGAGTTTTAGGATGAGAAGACACCGTTTCCCAGGAATTAAATGTTTTTGAACTTTAGGTAAAACAACAAGACACACAATGAAGATGTGTAAATGTGGGGAAAATGAATAAGGGAACTTCAGGGTAAGCTAAAGGAAATACCCTGCATGCTGTGAACATATATTAAAAAAACATATAGCTATTTAAAAATGATTAGGGACATTCATAAGCAGTACAATCATCTATTAACTATCTTTCTCAATAGATATCTGGGAGATGCAAACCAAAGAGAAATCTTGCTATCCAGTCCTGCTGATAGCCTTCAAATAAGCATTGATTTAGTTACTGCGGGATAGAATACATTTGGCCTGGTTTAAAGGTAAAGATTCCCCTCGCACATACATGCTAGTCATTTCTGGCACTAGGGGCTGGTGCTCCCCTCCATTACAAAACCAAAGAGCCAGCGCTGTCCAAAGATGTCTCCATGGTCATGTGGGCAGCCTGACTAAACACCGAAGGAGCATGCAACACTGTTACCTTCCCACCAAAGTGGTCCCTATTTTTCTACTTGCATTTGTACATGCTTTTGAACTTCTCATTTTAGGCTCTTGCAAGCAAAAAACAACAGAACAAAGAAGTCAGTGTATATTGTAGTGTTCAACAACATGGCACCCCTAGGGCCCATATGGCACTTGTATCATCCCTAGAAAACAGATGGATGGATGGATGGATGGATGGATGGATTGACTAAGGTAGGTAGGTAGGTGATTCCCTTTGAGTCAATGTTGAATCCAGGCAACTGTCTGAACAAATCTTTGTAGTTTTCGTGGTATAATTTGGAAGTGGTTTGCCCTTGCCTTTTTCCTCACTTAGTAAGCTTGATTAGTCCAAGGTCACCCAGCTGGCTTTGTTCCTACAGCAAAACTAGAACTCAAGGCCTCCCAATTTCTAGCCTGATGCCCTAACTACATCAAACTGATTCTTCTACTGCTACAAATAATAATATTTGAAATGACCCCCAAGCTCATGGGGATCAAATCTTAAAAGATTCTGTGCTCATGCTACATTTGTCAGAGATCTTACAAGATGTGACCATTTTTGATCATAAAAATATTGAAATCAATGTTTTAATTTAAACAAAACAATGTATCTACGACATTGCTTGAAATAACACAATAGTGCCTCTCTTTTTTTTTTTTAAAAAAAAGTGTGATTTGTTGATCTGGATTGGATATCCAAGAATAGAGCCTGATTTCTCCCAGATCATATGTATACAATCTAGCCTGGAGATAAATTTGTTAAGCAAGAGGCATTTGAAGATGACCGCCACACAGAGTGCAAATATAATCAAACCACAAAGAGGAACTTGAGATGAGTTAATCCCATCTGCATCAAGATCATTCCCAGTGATTCTCGTCTATTCAGACAGTTATGTCATCTGTCCGTTAACCCTAATGAACAAAAGAGGCCCAACAATAAATAAACAGTGATGGACTGAACCAATCAAGTCTCTAACTGACTCTTCCTTGAGTTGGTTTCTTATCAGGTATGGATCAATTCCGTGCCTACTGAGCTTCAATAAGTATCAGAACACTGAATGCTTCCTTAGCCATTTTTCTACGAAAGATTTATACATGCAACCATTTGCAGAGGTAAAGTGGCTCAGTACGGAAGTTTACTTGGAAGTTGAATCAGAATGTTGAAAGTCACCAAAATAGATAATTTAAAGAAGAAATTCTCAAGGCCATAGAACCTGCTAGTTTTTTGTTTTTTTTTAACATTCCTGGAATCTCTGACCCAATGGAGAAGTTGCAATTATAAAACATTCAATTGATAGTAGAATGACAGAATTGTCAAATGAACATTTTTGTTTCAGTGGTGCGATTCAAATTCTTTTACTGCCAATTCTGTGGGCGTGGCTTGGTGGGCATGGTGTGACTTGGTGAGCATGGCTTGGTGGGCGTGACAGGGGAAGGTTACTGCAAAATCCCCATTCCCGCCCCACCCCACTAACCTGCTTTCCAGCTCCATTCTCCTGTGCAGGGCAACAAAAGAAGACCCAGCCGATCAGCTGGGACTTGGGAGGCAGAGAATAGATGGGGGCAGAGCCTGTCAGAGGTGGTATTTGCCAGTTCTCCGAACTACTCAAAATTTCCGCTACCGGTTCTCCAGAACTGATCAGAACCTGCTGAATACCACCTCTGGGTTTAGCCTTATGTATGAACCAACCTCTGTGTATTCAGATCCTAACCTATTAACCTTTGTAATTTGTGAACTCTGATCTACAGTTTAGAATTATGGGCAGATCAAAACACTAACTAATGGTTAAAACAAACATATGGCTTATCAGAACATGAGGTGTCAAGGGGGAGAAGGTGTTGGCTTTCCAGATAAACTGTTATTTAGTATAAACACAGTTCCAAAAACATAACACATTTCACTTACTTCATTCCATTGATAAGAAAAATATGCAGTGAAATTTAAGATGCAAACCATGTGATTTCTTCTCCTTCTTGTTTCAGTAACTAATTATTCCTATTTCTTCAGTTGTACTGGAATGAAATATTTCCTTCAAATCAAGCCAGGGTCATGGTAACTTCACACTTCCACAAAGTTTTCTTGATAATGGAGAACTGTAGTTGCTTTCTTTTCCCTTCTTCCAGACTAACCTATTATTTCAAAATAATTGTGGTCAAAACCTTTCTGCCTTCTTCCCACAAGATGGCCATCTTCTCCTCTGAGAATGTCTGCTATATTCACGTGGGATTCAAACTTCACTCTGCTTTTTGCTCCAAGAGCTTTTTGCTGCCAAATTACTTTTGGTAGATTGCTGATTTTATAAAGTGGCTTATGATTTAATGCAGGCAATCAAAGTTATCAATATTGGAGGTAACAATTATTCTTTCTTTCAGTCATTCAGTCATTCCTGCAGTTTATATGTCACTCAGGTCAAAACCTCAGGCTCTAGCTTGCTTCCAAAAGGCATAAAAATAAAACAATAAAGTAAAATAAAACATCAGATAAATAAAATAATCATGATGCATAACACAATATTTTCATTGTACACATATCTTTTTAACATATCTTAACATTTATATTTTACGGTGTTTTACCAATCTAGGTTAATATATATTAATATATATTGTTTATATTTATATTGTTTATATATATATATATATATATATATATATATATATATATATGTATGTATGTATGTATGTATGTATGTATGTATGTATGTATGTATGTATATATATATATATATATATTAATATATATTGTTAATTATATATATGTGTGTGTGTGTGTGTGTGTGTGTAAGGTTTTTAAGCTGATAATTTTAAATAATAAATAAGGGAGACTAGTATAGATCTAAACGAAACAAATAGCTTTCTGTCGGTATGGTCTCTGGTGATGAGCCGAAAGACAGAAAAGAAAGCAGTATGCTTTCTCCCTTAATTGGGGCTTAACAGGGTGTTGTAACACGAAGTGTATATATATATATATATATATATATATATATATATATATATATATATATATATATATATATATATATATATATATATATATACACTTTATATATATATAAAGTGTATATATATATATATATATATATATATATATATATATATATACTTTGTATTACAACACCCTGTTAAGCCAACAGAAAAGAAAGCAGTATGCTTTCTCCCTTAATTGGGGCTTAACAGGGTGTTGTAATACAAAGTATATACTTATTCCCCTGCCTCAGCTGAACAGGATAGAGCCAGGTGGTCTAGTGGCAATTACATCTGCCTCACATGTATACTTCCCTGGTTCGAATCCCAGTAAGGGTATGGCTAGCTGAAGAGAGCTAACTAGCTCGAAATAGATCTATACTAGTCTCCCTTATTTATTATTTAAAATTATCAGCTTAAAAACCTTACACATATATATATATATATATATATATATATACACTTTATATATATATAAAGTGTATATATATATATATATATATATATATATATATATATATATATATACAGCTGATAAGGAGAGAGCCAGTGGTGTAGTGGCAATTACAAACTGCCTCACATGTAATACTTCCCTGGTTCGAATCCCAGTAAGGGTATGGCTGGCTGAAGAGAGCTAACTAGCTCGAAATAGATCTATACTAGTCTCCCTTATTTATTATTTAAAATTATCAGCTTAAAAACCTTACACACACACATATATATATATATATATATATATATATTTATTGTTAATATATATTAATATATATATTAATATATATTGCTATTACTCATAACTCGCCTGGAGACTTGGTGGCCACCTGGGATAGGTTGGCTGCCGAGGCTCTGGACCGAGTTGTGCCTTTGCGACCTCTGACCTGGCACAGATCCCATCCAGCTCTGTGGTTTACGGAGGAGCTGAGGGAGATGAAGTGTCGGAAAAGATGTCTGGAGAGTGTTTGGAGGGCTAGCCGCGCCGAGTCCAACCGGACACAGGTGAGGTCCTATATTAGGACCTACCTTGTGGCGATAGAGGCGGTGAAAAGTTCGCATTTCTCCGCTCTTGTTGCGTCAGCAGAAAATCAGCCTGCCGCTCTGTTTAGAGTGACCTGCTCCCTGCTTGAGCTGAGAGCGCGGGAGGACCTCTTGCAGGGCAGGGCAGAGGAGTTTTCCTGATTTCTGCATGACAAAATCGCTCGAATTCGGGGCGGGCTGGACTCCAATTGGGTGTCCCGGGGGAAGTGTCCGGGGCAAGTCTTGAGACTATTATCTGTGAGGAGTTTGACCCTGTGACCGCTGAGGGTGTGGACAGGTTGCTGGGGGGACTGAATACCACCACATATTTGTTGGACCCGTGTCCCTCCTGGTTGGTTTCGACCGCCAGGGAGGTGACACGGGGCTGGCTCCAGGGGATTGTCAATGCTTCGTTGAGAGAGGGGTTGCTTCCTACTGCCTTGAAAAGTGGCGGTGGTGCGATCCCTCCTCAAGAAGCCTGCACTGGACCCGGCTGTTTTAAATAACTATCGTCCAGTCTCCAACCTTTCCTTTCTAGCGAAGGTTGTTGAGAGTGTGGTGGCGCGTCAGCTCCCTCAGTACCTGGAGGAAGCGACTTACCTCAATCCTTTCCAATCAGGCTTCAGGCCCAGGCATAGTACCAAAACAGCATTGGTCGCATTGGTTGATGATCTTTGGAGGACCCGTGACAGGGGATATTCCTCTGTCCTGGTCCTGTTAGATCTCTCAGCGGCTTTTGATACTATCGACCATAGTATCTTATTGCGGTGGTTGGAGGGGTTGGGGATTGGAGGAACTGTCCTACGATGGTTCTCCTCCTTCCTCTCCAACCACTCACAATTTGTGTTTACGGGGGGGGGGAGGTCCATCTCTAGGCCCCTCATTTGTGGGGTGCCTCAGGGGTCAGTCCTCTCCCCACTTTTGTTCAAAATTTATATGAAGCCGCTGGGGTAGATCATCCGTGGTCTTGGGGTGTAGTGTCATCTGTATGCTGATGATACTCAGCTTTATATCTCCACCCCAAACCACCCCAACGATGCTGTGGAGACTATGTCCCGGTGCCTGGAGGCCATGTGGATTTGGATGGGCGGGAACAGGCTCCGGCTCAACCCTTCCAAGACTGAGTGGCTGTGGTTTCCGGTGCCCCAATATAGTCAGCTGACTCCATCGCTGGCTATTGGGGGAGAGATTTTACCCCCCACAGAGAGGGCTCACAATTTGGACGTCCTCCTGTATGCATGGCTGTCTTTAGAAGATCATATTACGGCCGTCTCCAGGGAGGCTTTTTATCAGGTTCGCCTGATTCACCAGTTGCGGCCTTTCTGGATCGGGACGCCTTATGCACGGTCACTCATGCCCTTGTCACCTCTCGCCTGGACTACTGTAACGTTCTCTACATGGGGCTCCCTGTGGGGAGCACCTGGAGACTCCAACTGGTACAAAATGCGGCCACGTGGGTGGTTATGGGGGCGTCACGAAACTCCCATGTGACGCCTCTCGTGCGTGAGCTGCATTGGTTGCCGGTGGTTT